>JARHVA010001052.1:3675000-3800000 GCA_037957365.1 Torreya grandis
GTGGTAGTGTGATTATGTGTAATTTGCATATATATATGTGATTAAATAAATATGTTATTAAGTGGAGGTCCTGGAGGTAGAAATTGTAGTTGGAGCTCAAAAAGTTGCCTATTCAATGCCAAAAATGACATTTTAAGATCTGTCACTACAACTTATCCAATAGATTGATCTTGAAGGTTCCACCCAAGTGATTTGAGGTGTGATGAGAGGTATTAAATAGGTAGGGTAGTGATCTAAAAGTTTGTGAAAATGACTTACAAGTTTTTTTATGCATGTTTGAAATTAGGCTAAAAATTTGCATTTTTCTTGTATTAGGAAGGGCATTCTTGAGGCCAAAATAGGTGGTGGGTTTGTCATTCAGGCTTGATAGGAGGCTAAAAACATAGTATTGGACATTATTTATCCGCCATATGTTTTGGTAGTGCCCATTTTTGGTTAGAAAGCATCAAAATGAGAGTTGTGCAATAACAACTTAAACGCTGACAACATTTATTATCAATGTTTTCATGCTCCTAAACAATAGTGAAAATGCATTTTTTGGGTGGATTTGAACATCATGATAGTGTGATCATGAGTAATTTTCTTATCTAGATGTGATTGAAGTGATATATTCTCAAGTGGAGGTCTTGGAGGTAGAAATGACAATTGGAGCTCAAGAAGTTGCCTATTCAATGCCAAAAAGTTGCATTTTAGGACCTATCACTGTAACTTGTCGAATGGATTTCTATTGACTGTTTCACCTAAGTTCTCTAGGGTATGATTAGAGGGATTAAAGAGGTAGGGGAGGGAGTTGAAGATTCACACAAATGACATAATTTTTTTGTTTTATTCATGTTTAAACTTAGGGTAAAAAACTATATTTTTCTTGTATTGGGAAGGGCATTCTTGAGGCCAAAATGGGATGTGGGTTTGTCTTTTAGCCCTGATAGGAGGCCAATAACCTATTCCTAGACATTGTCCCCATGAATGTGTTGGTAGTTCTAGTTTTTGGTTAGGAAGCATCATAATGAGTGTTTTATAACCACAACTTAAACTTCAACAACATTTGTTATCAATGTTTCTACACTCCTAAATGGTAGGAAATCAATCCTCCACATATTTTTCCATGTTCTTGCTCCATCTATCCCTATTACGTGTACCTCCTACCTTCTATACTAACTCATACTACTTACCCTTACTCTCCTAAACCACACACCCCATGTAACTCTTTCTCTCTCCCTTTTTTCACCCACTTTTATATGAAAGTGTATTTTAAGTGTTCAAGGTGATTTGGAGGCTAGAATAGGTTTTTGATATTGTCAGTGATCAGTTGTAGGAGGCCTAACACCCTTAAGGGACATGCTATTAATGGGCAATGACTTGGGTCTAGAGACCTAAATGGGGAGTTGAAGTATGTCAAGAGTGAGGTGTTGAAGGGTTAGAAACTAGTCTCAACAATGTGCATTAGGCCTATTAGGCAAAATATAAATTGAAGGGAAAAAGTGAAAGAAAGTCTAAAGCAGTGTGGAGGCCTTTGAAAGTAGATTGATTAGGTTGAATGAAGGTTGGATAGGTGGATATAAGAGCTAGTGGAAGTGTTCTTGAATGTATTAAAGAAGAGGAAGGCATCTAGGCATAACCAAGCCTAGGGAATGTATAGTGAAAGAGTGAATGACAAAAGGGTTTGGTTGGAGGATAGTAAAGGTGATGCAGGAGCATCACCAAATACATGTATAATCTATGTTGACAATAGTCATAGGTAATTATTAAGACCTATAAACTAGGATAGTTTAGTAAGTTTAATTTGAATGAGTAAAAATAAAATATGAGAAAGTTTAGTAAATTACTAAGCTTGGTTTGGAATCCAACAAAGTGATAATTTTCACTCTTAATGAGGCATTACTAATGAGGAGGAACCATTTAATACCAACCAAAGAACTTAAAAGGACAAAAAATATCATTTTTGAAGAGGTTAGAGCATATGTTGTAGGTTTGTCTCAATGGAGAAGGATTGCACAAATGCTTTCTTGTTGCACATAATAAATATTTATTAGTTTTATTGCATGTTTTATATTTTAATATCATTTTATGATATGATTCTAGTCCTTTTTAATTGACTTCAATTTTAAATCTTAGTTATTTTCGTAAAACCCCTAAGAATTTTTTTATTTTTATAGGTACAGTCATTTTTAGAGGCTTATTTACACATGGAAACTATTATATGAACTCAATTGGATTATTGGAATATTTTAATAGGTTTATTAAGAACAATATACATGTGTTATATCATATAAAATCCCCATGAGCTCTATGAACTATCAATAATTAGCTCTTGACCTACATAAATTTTGAGTAAATCTGAAGGGTTTCATGAGTAAAACACCTTTAAAACTCAAATGATTGAATAATAAGGTTTGAAACTTTATGAGAAGATAGAAAATGGATCTTATAAATTATTAGAAATATCATTAGGTTGAAAAGAGGTTTTAAATTTTAGGTATAGAGGACTATTTTTATGTACACCAGTAGAAGACCATTTTTGAGAAAGTTGTGCATAAGGTAAGATGAGTTTTTGGTTGATTTGAGTTATATAAACTTTGGTAAGGGTTGGAACATGTTATAATTTATAAAATAATACTATATATATATATATATATATATATATATATATAATTTTAAAGATATATAAACTATATTTTTATAAATTAACCTATTGGAGCAACAACTATGTCTAGAGACCTAAAAACTTAAAAAGATATAATTTGAGAATGAAAGCTCAATCTCTTAGAGACCTATCGTTGGTTGATTTATTTTAAGTTTTTAGACCTCCATAAATCCTTAAGTTTTCCATATTCCTATACAAATTATCATACATAATAATTTTTCAAAGGAAGGATGTCAAATCTAAGAGATTGGTGACTAGTTAAGAGCAGAACTAATGAGTAATTGACTAGTTTAAAAAAAGATTGTTTGAGAGTGGATTTTAAATCAATTTGAGAACAAGAGTGGATAAGTGCAGTTGTAATTCTTCATTATATTAGAGAATATGAACATGACTTTCATATCCTTCTTAAACATATAATAGCAAACTATGCATTAGGTGGAATTAGGGGATGATAAAGGGTTTTGCCCAAAGATGGATCATTGTATCATGAGTGAATATTCTGTTTCAAGTTAGAAAGGTTGAATTTTATAATAATGAAGAGATTATAGTCAAGTTCATGTAGATGTTCATCTTTGCATTATTAAAATATGAGCATGATTGGGTATGGACCTCAAGTGACATCAAATTGCATGCTAATAATCAATTGAACAGTTGTAAATGGTTGATGACAAATGCAAAATAGATAAGAGTGTCATCAGTGATTTCCAATACACATAATCAAATAAAAACTTTAATTTAAAAAAAAATGGGAGATCAGAGATTTATATCATTAAAAAGAATAAAATTTTAATCCTCATTTATATACAAAATTAAATATGAGATCCGACAGATAATAGCTTGGAAGATCAAAATAACACTATATGATAGCATTTTAAATTAAAAATGAATATAAATTAGATAGATTAACATAATTTAGCTAAATACTCCAGAAAAACTATATAGGCACATGTACAATTTCAATAATACATAGATTGCCATGAAAGGCATAATTTTTTTTACAACATCTACCTACATAGTATCTAATGTTGGGTGAATGTTATATATGTATACACAATGTCAAAAATGTGTACATTGTCATATAGGCATACAAAAAAATGCATATAATGTAAGACATCCTAATCATCAAATAACCTCTCACTCTTTTCCTTCCTTGAAGAATACTCTCCCTGGGATGCCTTGCTGATAGATGGTGATCACTCTAATGCCCTGGATTGCTGCAAGGTTTGACTATGGGTCCTACACTCATAGCTTGCTTGTAGTTGTACATGTTCAAATATAAGTATTATTACAAAATTAACATAGAATATAGTGAACCACTTGTTAAGAAAATAATTTTAAACTAAAATAATAAATCATTTAAACATGCACTTACTAAAAGCTTGTGGTCCTACTCATTCTATTTTTAATGCTCCAACAAGTCAGTGGTAGGCTTAGCTATTCAAATAAGCATCTAAAATAGGGAAGTAACATGATAATTTTCCCTACTAATCATCAAACTAGGACTATCAGATGTCATGGGACAACCCTGCATACATAATACATGCACATAAGCTATATCTGCCCTAAGTATGTAGTAAAATTATTAAAACAAGTCTATTTTTAAAATTTAAAATTACAATTTAATATATACCTCTGTCAGTGCCTGTGTGGATGGCATTGCAACAATAATGCCTATGTCTATCTTGGCTCTTAGCGATGGAGGATTGTCTAATTGAGCCATAAACTAAATGTAAACAAGGTCTCACTTAATTTTCTATAAAGTATCAAAGATATATATGGTAAGCTTTTTTCCCTTATTAAGCCAAGAGTGTATTTAATAGCACAGTACTTGAATTTTGAGATCTTTGATAGATAAATTTAACTTAAACTTATAAGACAATTTTACATAGACTAAATGTACATAGAGCATAAGAATAACTCAAAATTTTACCTCTGTATAAGTAAAAGATGTCATCTTAATAGAGACAAATGCATTAGTGGATGGGCCAACAGTTGGATCTAAAAATGTAAATAATGGTTGCATCAAATCAAATGTTGCAAATGTCAACTGTGACAAAGGCATTGTCACCTATTTGGACATAAAAAATGACATATATATTATTCAATTTCTATGTAAATTAATTGTTAGTTAAATTAAATTTACAATTATAACTTAAATAGAATATGACATTTGTATAATATATCCCTGCATCTATGTAGTGGTTGATGTTTGCACACCAAATATGCATGCCAAAAACTCATCACTTATAAGTATATCATCCAAGTCCTTTGAACCACCAGTGTCATTGACATCAGAAGGTCTAGTGCATATACTTCTACAAGATCTGCAAGGGTGGGATTGGGTATGCACAATTGGTGATGTATCTCTAGCATTAGTATGTAAGAGCCTACTCATATTCTGAACAAGTGTATAAGTGAGTGAACTAAGTGTATGCAGAGTGTCGATCTCCATGACCTGTTAAACTACAGAGAGCTTGGGTTCAAATGGTTTTTGGATATGGATCCTTGTAGGCTGATTAGATGCATGATGTGCACCTAATCAATCTTATGCATAGCCTTTCCCTCGACCTTGAAAATCACTAAAATCAAAACAATTTAGAATCTCATTGAGGATAAACTCATAGTAGAGTTTCCTTTGAAAATATAAAAAGACCTTATGGTTATTACATGGTGGATAATCGAACACCATCCACCATCAGTTCTAGAAATTAGTTGTGATTAAATTGTGTTGGCAACAATAGATTGGAAAACATTTTATAGTTAGTGGAAATGGTGCATATGTGGTTGGGTTAATGAATAAGGTGCAAATGGAGGATTTTAATGTCTTTCTTCTTTACCTCATATTCTAATAATTTGTCGGCATTATAAGCCCTACAACTATCTTGATATGAATCCCATCTGTTAATTTGACTTGTTATAGAGTCAATTTTACCTAATAATGTCTCTAGGGAATTGGATAGATAGGTGTGGTGGGTTTTGGTGGAAGTGGGATTGCTCATTCTCCCAATTAATTCTTTAATTTCAATTTTATTTTCCATAATGTGGTCAATTAAACTCTCCTGACTACCTGGGGAATTTTGTGAAATTGTAGGAGGGATAGGTGGAGGGTTAGGAGTAGGGTTACCAGGATGAGCTATTCAAAACATGAGGGTTACCAGGATGAGCTATTCAAACAAATAAATTACCATTTAAATAATGAAAATAATTAAAAAATACTAAGATTAATAAAAAATGAATAGATTTTTAGCACTTACCTCTTCTACATGGCAACATCATCAATTAGTGGCTTCCTAGGATGAATTACGGAAAGGATTGGCCTCAGGAGGGAAAAACACGATCATGGAGTCGAGGAGATTGAGGGAAAATATAGAGTGCAAACACAAAATGAGGAAAATTTGGGTTTGGTTTTTTTATGAGATAGAGAATGCAATTGCATAATTAACACAATCACGATCCCTATTTTAAAATAATGTGATCGTGTTATTAATGTAATCACATTATTTGTTTTAAATATCATGATCAAGTTATGGCTTGGTAATCATCGATCCATAATTCAAATAATGCAATCACATTATTTAATTAATGTGATCATGTTATTTGTTTTAAATAATGCAATCGCATTATGGCTTGGTAATCACTGAGCCATAATTCAAATAATTTGATCGTGTTATTTATTAATATGAATGTGTTATGGGAAATTTCCATGGAATTGTCCCCCAACTCTGTGCACATACCTTATAATTAATATATATATCTCAATGGTTTTCAACTGGGTGTAATATGAAGTGTAGTGGATTTGATGCGTAAAATGGATGCCAATATTGTAATGTCAAATCTTAATACAGTAAATTTATTATGCATGCCATTGATGTGTAATGTGGTCCCAAACTACATCCAACATAGAACTCAAATAAACATTGCAATGTGTGGGGACAAGATAGTGAGATCCTGTAGTCTATCTTGTAGCTTCTATTAGTCCATGTTGCTAATATATTGACACCTAGAGTAATTAAATCAAGGTTAAGTATATATGAGAATGCCATACTCATACCCTTTGAAGAACAAATAACTACAATTGGATGTTATCTTTGTAAGCATCTTATTTATCCTTGCTGGCAAAAAAATATAAAATCTAATGGACCACTACTCAGGTAAAATATGTTTTAGAAAATATTATTAAAATAAATGTCATATTATTTTTGCTTAATGCTTCATTACAAAAATGAGATGAAGTCAGTTGTCATAGGTTGGGAGTGAGCTATGAATACTGATTTACATTACTTACTTTACAAAACGTCGTTTTACTAAAAAATAATATATAATATAATTACTTAATAAATATAATATAACTATTTTTTGGAATATAATATATTATAGTAAATATAGTTATATGTTATATTATTAAATTAATATTATATACTTTATATTATATAATAATATATTATTAAATTAATATATTATAATATTATAATTTTTAAATTAAAAAATTGCATATATATAAAATTACGAATATAAAATTAAAAAATAAAACATAAGAAAGTATTTGAAGAGTGGTCAATTGACACTAAGAGTTTACATGTAACCCTTACCGATGTTTAAAGCACAAGAGTTTCATGGAAGCAATACATCAATAATATTATATATATATATATATATATATATATATATATATTTTCAATAAATATAATAATTTATTTTAATAAATATCACATTAATTTAAATTTTATTTATTGATATTTTATATTGAATATTTTGTAGTAATTATTAAATATATAAAAGGCATGTTATATTGTAGACACGTCTAATTTTTAATACATGAAGTTGCATTTAATCTAATTCAATTATAAAAGAAATGGTATTTTCATGGTCCATAAATCTACAATTTAATTTTACTATTTTCTTGGTCTCTTATGTGGATAGTGGTTCACAGAGTGTGATCCAAAATATTGATCTAAAAATCTTATACACTTTTAATTTAAAAAATAGTTATTCTTTAATTCAATTTAAGTTGCTAAAATATTAATAAAATATATTCAATATGAAACACATTAAAATAGAATTGATTATTTGGGTCTTAAGGTGGGGCTTTCAGTGATATAACCTAGCCCAGATGCAAACTAACTTATGCCACTCTCTGTCTCAACCCCATGCATCTAAGCAAAGAGATAATGTTGTGTTTGGTAGTGGCAATAGCATACACATTAGTTCACCCTCGAAATTGGCATTGGCAATGTCTAATTGTTGATTTTAACCCATGCTCCCAAAGTCCATCCCCATCCTCATCACCATTACTATGTCAAAACGTGTAGGTGTGCTAGGTAACAATACATTTACGCACTTGTCCATAAAATAAAAATAATAGGCTACTTGAGGCTTGGGTTTCATGCATAATCTCATTTATCCTTCGAATCACATTTTATTAATTACTTATTGTAACACATTCTCTTAAATGTTAAACATGATTGTGAAGAGTATGACAATACGTATAGTTGATACTTGAGATATGATACGAGCGAGTCAAGGCTCCATTTATATCTAGATCCTTGTATAAACAAATCAAACTAGGTTATCTATCATGTCACTCTAATAGAATCAACTTACACTGAAATTTGGAGGAGGCCAACAATATTAAACATTTTTATCATGCATAATTTTAGGAACGATTTTTGGTGCATGACACATGACTCATGGCACATCCATTCCCTTTTTGACCCCGTCTAAGTAATCCTATCATAATATACAAATGAATCTTTCTATAATCAAGCATTATAAAACATGTCAAACGATCAAAATATGTATATTTTAAATGTTGTGTATCACTTTCTGTTAATATGTTCATATTTATGTGTTATATGCATTAACCATTACTTCTATAGTATAGACTATAGAAATATTATATGCCTAAATCTTACCATTAATATTTTTCTCTATTTATTATTATTGATTTTTGCATGTTATTTATTATTGCATTGAGTTTACATTGTAAATTTACATGCAAACTCAACTTTAAATAATTTACAATATAAAAATAGAGACTAGCCACTATGCAATCCTTGTTACAAATGTATTTAAACTTATTCTAATATAATATAGAATAAATAAATGATTTTGATAAAATTTAAATGAACCATTAAATATATAAAAAAAAGGCAAATATTTATTTTTGAGGTGATATTAATCATTTCCTTTTAAATATTTGTTAAGCTTTATTTTAATTATAATTTAATATTAATAGTTTCTTGGGTAGTGGAGTAATGATAATTATTATTTCTTATTAATGGATCAAAAATTCATATATTAGTATGTTATTTTATTTTATTTTTAAATATTTAAATTGTTTTTAATTGTTGTAATAAAAAATTTAAATAAATTAAAATGTTTAAATATATAATTTAATTTGTATAATTTTAATTTTTAAAATAGTTTATTATTTTTAAATAATTTATGGGTGGATGAAATTGAGGTTGTTATAAGATTATTTATAAAAAAAATTAATATAAAATTAAAAAATATATTTTAGATAAATTTATGTAAAATATGTTGAGAGATATCATTCTAAAGGTGTCAATATGCTTTTTGATTTGTGAAATAAATAGAATAGAAAGCTCAACAAATATATTTCTCATTATTTTTTATATAGATCTCTCTAAAATATATATGCGAGTTAATTAATAATTTAAAATTATATATATATATATATATATATATATATATATATATATATATATATATATATATATATATATATATATATATATATATATATATATATATAAAATTAACTAATATAATATTTAAATTATTATTAATATAATTAATTTATTTGTTATGGTTCTTATTTTATCTAAGCTATGAGGACTGGGAACCATTTTAGAATATTGCATTCATTCCAAATCTATCTATAATAATCTTCACTCAATGATCATTTAAGTTTTATAATTTCATTATATGATACATCTAGTTTGAAAGGGTTTAATTTTTTTGTTATTCAACAATACCCATATAATTCATAATAACAAATGAAAGCACTAAAGGAAATATGTATATATTTTAATAGTTCGATGCACTCAAATTTTCACATTGCACCTACAAAATATTTTGATTCTAATTTAATCCAAATAGTTATGCATAAATCCCTGACTCAAACAATGATCAAATTTAGCTTAAAAACATAAGCATAGCCCTATTTGTATTTTATTTTTAAATAATTAAATTTACAAAAAATATTGTCACCTAAGACTGCTACAACATAATTGACATCTCCAAAAAAACACTTCTTCTCTCAAAATTTAGCTACAAGCTCATAATAATAATAATAATAATAATAATAATAATAATAATAATAATAATAATAATAATAATAATAATAATAATAATAATAATAATAATAATAATAATAATAATAATAATAATCCACAAAAGAATAGTTTTTAAAGTATATAAATGAGACTAGTTTTATAAGTACCATTTTATAGGTTGAGAGTGTGGCTACAATGCCACTCAAAACAAACTTTGAAGTCTTAAAAGGAAGCACAAGTAATTTCTTGTAAGCACACACTAGCATTGAAATTTTAATAAAATTAATTAATTTTACTAAACAGATTAAAAAAAGCTTCTTCGCAAAACTTGTCATTACATGGAGCAAAAAGGAATGAATTTTGGTATAATGGATAATCATATAAATTTACAATTTTGAAGGGCCAAGCAAAATAAATTAATGTGGGATGGTGGAGGGTGGGCTGAAAATTTTAAAATATCTTAATTTCTTAACTTGTAATAATATCTATCCATAAAATTATGTGTGTAGAGGTATAAAAATGTCAGTCAGGTTTTAACTTTTAATAGTGTTCATTTAAAAAATTATATTTTTAATAAAAGTTAATATGGTAGAATAATGTTGGCCAAGGTTTTTTTAAATAGAAACCAATTTAAGTAATAATTAAATAAACAATAAATTAAAAGTTAAAATTAAAAGTGACCGCACTCACTACATTACAACCCCCACTATCCCTCACGGGTTATTGTAGAATGCTTCTTAATGTAATAATTTAATGTTTTAAATTTAAATTTGTAAACTATTTTTTTCTAAATTAAATTAATCTTTATTTTATTATAACAAGTTAATTTATATTACTAAAAATGTAAATATATATTTTATTAAAATTATAATTTATATTTAATTGTTAATAATTATAATAATTATCAATTTATAAATATAATCATATTAATGTTATTTTAAATTTGTTAAAATTAAATTTTTATTATTAAAATATTATAAAAATGAAAATATAAATACAAATAAATGATAAAGTAAAAATAAAAAAATATTTATATTATTATAATTAATATAATTTTTATTTATTATAATTATTAATTTTTTATATTTAAAAAATATATATTTATATTTATTCAATAAATATATATCATAAATTAATGAGATGTAAGAAAATTGAAAAATAATTTAATTATTTTAAACTCTACTAAAATTCAAATCTAAATGAGATAATGTCACTTTTTCCTGAAATTTGACATATAAAAATGACAAAGTAAGAGAAATAAAATCCGTGGTTAAAAGTTATTGAGGGTGAACACTTCTATCGATGGTATAATTTTGAGACACCATAAAGAGCATTTTATATGGTTTTCAAATTTTCTTTTGGTAATTAATTTTTTTTAATGTAATCAAAACCAAAAGCTATGGTGATATAAAATTAGGTTACTTAGTTGATTCATCATAACATTTATTTGGTGTGTTGTCATCAATATTATATATCTTTAAGGGGATTGACAAGTATCTAGGGCTTAAAAACCATGTTAACCCTAAGTACAAATCTCAAAACAAATTATTTGAAAATTTCACTACCTTATTAAGGTTTAAAGAAGAATAAAATATTACTAGTGACTATAATGAAGTTTTAGATAATTAAGCAATGATCTCATAGCCACAAACATGATGAGAAGTATTAAAAATAGTTTTTTAATACCTACCATTTATTAAAAATGTGGAGTTCATGGTTTGAGTCTAGAAACATGGATTATATGGTCTAAGGAAGTGCTCTTGTTATGACAAGTTTTTAGGGTTCTCATTTTCTTGCTAGAAGAACCTTGATTTTGATGTTAAATTGCAATGATTGTTTATAGATAATGTTCAAACCAAATACTCTTCTAAACCATCTCCTAGTCATTTATCATTCTAGATTTATAATACTGATTAAATATGATTTACTTATTTGCATTATTTTAGACCTAGTTATTTTTTTATTGAAAGATATACATTACATTTTGATGACCCTACATTTTCTGAAATCCTTTATAAAGAGAAAATGAATGATAAACTAATACAAGAGAAGCAATACAATCCAAATCTTTAAGTTCAAATAAAATACAAAAATTGGGATATACACAAGATGCATAATATTTCATTTGGGAAAACCCTTTTAGGAAAGAACCCAACATAGAACCACTTCTTCTCTATTACATCAACTTGATTATTTTACAATACAATAATGTACTTCAAAGTTATGTTTCATCCTAGTGTATGTGTAAGTATACTTAGGCACATCAGTAATAAACCATCAAATCAATATTATAATACCATGGACATCTAAAATAATTTGAATATATAAGACATTGGATAAAAAAAATAGAACATGCACCCATAAGGGCCCACAAAAATATATCACAATATAGATAAGTGTAAATCATAATAATTATAGAACATATTTCCAAAATTGACCCACTTGTTGAATAATTTCTACAACAACAAAGTGAAACCATTCTCATCGACCTTTTGCATCAATAAAACATCTAAGTATTCAACCTTTATCAATGAATTAATAATATTCTCATTTGTATCAACCTTTTCCAACAAAACATTCCTTTCTTAAACCATTTTTATAGAAAAGTGATACTCTACATCAATATGCTTTCACTAAAAATGATAATCTAAGATCTTTGTCAAACATATTAAACTTTAACTATCATAGTATATTCTTATAGATTTCTATAAGAAATCAGTAGTCAAACACAACCTTTGTAGACACATTGCTTCTTTATTAGTTTGAGTGGTTGAAATGTTACTCTACCTCTATTGTAGATATTGCAACAACTACTTTATTTTTTCTCATCAAGTTCACTATTCTACCAAATAGTTTAAACACATAGAAACTTGTAGATCTTTGAAATTTAATTTCTCTTGATAAAAAATCACAGTAGTGGATCCAAAATGTGTCGATCTTGAAAATCAAACACAATTTTTGCTAGAAGATATTACTTGTTGTTTTATGGACTGTGGAAGTAGAAAATATTTGAATTTCTCCATCATAATTAGGATCAACAAAACCTTTTGAATTCAAATTTTTACTCTCTCTAGGTCTTCATTCCTAGAAGATAAAATAATCTAAAGTGGTGTGTAGATATTTAAATATTCTCTTCATAAGAACCCAATGTTCCTTTCAAGGGTTGGACATAAATCTAGCTATAACTCTCACTGCATGGGCAATGTTAAGCCTAGTGTAGGCCATTAGATGCATCAAGCTTACAATAACACTTACATATAGAACCTAAGACATGTCATCAATTTTTTATTATGTCTTGGGACACTATTCAATAGATAAATTTTGACCAATAAGAAAGGGAGCATTGACATGTTTACTTTCATACATCCTAAATCGTTACAATATCATCTTAACATAGTTTCTTTAATTTAATCATTTTTTTATACACTCCATTTTAATTTCGATGCCCAAAAAATATTTTGTTGCACCTAGATCCTTCATATCAAACTAAAATTTTAACTACATTTGTCATATTATTTTTAAAAATTACTAATATTCAACATCTCATCCACATATTACGAATGATTAAAAACAATGTTTTTAAATACATATAGGGATCAAATTATATTTGTACAATCCCAAGTCACAACACATACATGTTAAAAATTTGATTTGACATCCAATTTATGATTACTTAATGAAATAAAAAGACTTATTAACCTTCACACCAAGTCTTCATTTCATTTCACCTTAAAAATTTTAGGCCATACCATATAGATTTTTTTTCTCAAGTTCCCCATGCAGAAATGTTGTATTTACATCCTTTCATTTTATTTCATAATTGAAATAAAAAAAAATAGATCTGATTGAAGTTAGATTAGAAAAAGAAGAAATAATATCACCAAAATCAATTCCCAGTACCTAAGTGAATCCCTTTTCTACCAAGTGATATTTAGACTTCTACATTGTACTTCTTGAACACTCACTTGTAAAAAACAAGTTTTCAATTAGGGGTAAATTTACCAAGTCGCTTGTCTAATTTTTCCCTAAGGAATCTATCTATTTCTCGATGGAATTTTATAAATACTTAGTTTCTTTTTATCCAAGTGCATCCTTCACAGTATTTGGGTGTTCATTAGTTACTAAAATTATTGTTAAGATAAATGCATTATAGAAATCAAGTGGTCTATACATTTATAGTATTCTTCCAAATAGATATGATCTTCTTAATATGGGATTTTTAGATTATTCCTCTTCCAACACATCATCCTCTTCTTTATTTGAATCTTCGTCATGCAACTCCCTTGTTGGTTCATATTATTTAGTTTCTTTATATTCAGACATAGATTCTTCCTCTTCTAAATCAGCATGTACCTTTTCAAATTCTTCCTTTAATTTTCCTTCCTATTTTGTAAGACCTTTAACTTATTTGAAGATTACATTAGATTTGTAAATACTCTTCTTTTTCTCTAGGTTCCAAAGATAAATTATTTTACACTAGTACTATATCCAATAAATATTCAATTCGTTGATTTATAATCTGGCTGAGTTCTTCCTTATTTCAAAATATGCATATAAGCATCACAATCAAAGACCCTAAGATGTTTGAGATAAGTTTGATTACTATTCTATTCTTCCTATGGAATTTCATTTACTAGCGCTAATGTGGGAGATATATATTTATTAGGTAAAGTATAATTGTGACTACTTCTCCCCAAAATTTTCATTCCAAGTTTGTGCCATTGAGCATACTTCTCACTTTATCCATCAAAGTCCTATTCATTATTTCTAAAACTCCATTCCATTGTGGCATATCTAGATTCATATTTTTCCTATCTATTCCAGAATCCTTGCAAAACTATTTTAATGCATTAGATAAAATATTATCCACCATTATCACTTATGTATTATTATTGTGAAATAATATTATAAATCTTAGGAGTAATTGTAGGAGAGCTTTTGCTCATAGTGGTAATCTAGAGAGTGTCTTCATAGGTTAATAAAGAGTCTTCATGGAATATAATATGAATAGTCACATTCTTGGCCATTTAATAATATAATATTTCATTCTTCATTAATGTAATTTCTAATAACTTTGGTTTGCACTAATTCTCATCATTCTAATCCTAGCCTGACATTGGTATCAGAGCATAAGATTTTTAATTTTATACCTTATCCATTCATTATGTTTTATATATTTCATTTAATATCCAATCAAACTTATTCAATGTAGTCTTTTTCAATGACAAAGACTGTGTATTGGCTATTTTGATATTTTTAAAAACATTTATGTTGTACTAGGGCACATAAATTAGTATGTCAATTGTATGAATGCATTTTAACATAATTATAGGATGCACTTCTTAGTTCCTGGCCTATTATAAAGTTTCTTAGTCTAATTTAAGGCATTTTTAGGATGAAAACTATATAAGCTAGATTTCAGGCAATTGTAATAGGATTGTGGCTACAAGAGCTTCAAAACAACAATCTATAATGGAAATTTTTAGATCTGAAATCAATCCAAAAATGCTCTTCTTGTAGAAATACTTAGGATCTTACGTGAGGGAGTTAAACTAGTTCTAATTGGGAGTACAACTTAAGAGTAACTAAGAATGACTTAAAATAGATGAGGGAGTGAGCTGGGATTGACTGGAGGTGAACATAAGGTGGTAAAATCAAGAAATATGACACCAAACATGCAAAACGTGTCAAAACTAGAGTTATAGGAGCTAATTTTGGAAGACATTTGAATTTTGATGGAACCACCCCTATTTTTAGGGGGTTGTTATGCAATCACCACCCCAAAAGATAAAATTACCATTAAACATTACACAGCTTCCCTACATTTAAAATAAAACTACCCTTATATGATGGGATTGCTAGGGTAGTTTACATAATTACACTAATGAACCCATCACATATAGGGTAGTTTCATAACTCTAAGGGATGGTAATGTCACCAAAAGGGGTTGTTTCATCACAACTAGAGGATCTTGGAGATGAGACCAAGGGAAGCTTCAAAGGCCACTAAAAAGGGGTTTTGAGGTGCCTTAGTTAGAGAGGTGGAAGAATAAGAGGGATGAGAGCTAGAGAGTTCCATGTGGAACACAAAATAAGAGATCACTATATCATCATCTGATTTATATTAGGAGTGCCACACCATGTAAATTTTGGGTGCATACATATTACCCCCTCGAAAAGATGCCTTGTCATGAGTTAGCAAGGTGTAGTCCCAAGTAAATGTGTGAAAAAAAGGAAAGAGGTTAGTAATACTTACCTTACTTCCTTGAATGGTGAATAGAAGCCAGTCAAGACTCCTAGAGATTAATTTTAGTCTCGTGTTGGCTTATGCCTTAATCAGATAGTGAGAAGAAAATTTGGTTATCGAAGGTACTAGAAAGCAATCTAGAGCTAGTTTCAGGTTAGTTTAAGTGCTTAAGAGTAAATCTATGTTAGACCAAGTACGTGGATTTTTATAGGAGCTTTCTCCTCACACTTCACAGACCTAAAGCCAAGCTAGGCCACTTATCCAAAATATAACTTCTACCTAGAGTTTATACTCCACCAGAGAATGGAGTGGGTTCTCCCCTTGGTGATAAAATCAAAGTAGGATAGCTAGGTAGGGTAAGGTGATCCACTAGGTGATGAAATCCTGATGGGCATTATCTCAGGTGAGTGTATATGTTTGTTTTTGTGAGTTTCATTTGGTTGTGTAACATAAGTTCACTATAATTCATTCATAATGCTTGTAATTAACTAGGGGAGCTAATATGCAACAAGCAAACATTGAAGTGCAGTAAGTTTTAAATCCAAATCTAAAATGTTTAGATTTGAATGAAAATAATGATGAAATAGGAGTAGAAAATGAACTTCACTATCCTAATGTGCATGAAATAAAGAAATAAATAAGAGATTCTTTTAACTTGTAATAAAAAATGATAAATTGTTGTTAGAGGCAAAGAGAAAAGAAGAGTGGCAAGGAAAAAGAAAGTTTTAGTTTAATGCCCTTAAACAAAAAATAAAATCTTGAATTTTTTCTTTGAAGGAGAAATGAAGGAGAAAGTGCAAGAGAAATTTTCACTATAATGCACTTATATGAATGCTTAAAACAAGAAATGAACCCAAGGAAAACTCCAGGGTCCCACTAGGCATGCCAAAAATGTTTCACTAAAATATGTCTATTTCAAGTCTAAAGGAAAACAAAGAAGAAGGATAGGGATAAGTGATTAGAATGAACACAAATTGGTTTGTGCATCATATCTAGATATTGTGAGCACTCCTTTTTGGTTGGGGATGACTACCTGCATGTAAGAAAGCACTACCACAAAATGTTTGTTAGTAGATATATAAGTGGGTTGCCAAGCTACGTGTTTGTTCCAGCAAGTGTCAAACTTCCTTAGAGATGACAGTCCACTTTTGAGAGACAAAGTAATAATAAATAACTAAGAGAGAAGAAAAGAGAGAGTAAAAGAGAGATAATCTTACCATTATTTGCAACTTGAGTGCAATAGAAAGTAATAGAGTGCAAGTTGTATATTCACTTTATATTTTATAAGTTATTTGGGCAGGTCTTATAAGGGTTAAGAAATCCACAGTTGTCGATGTCAATTAGGTTGTCAAGGTTAGTGAGGAATTAACTAATATCGATTAGGTTGTCAAGGTCAATGAGGAAGTGATCGATATTAGTTATGTTATTGAGGTCGATAGGGGCAATAATTACCTGGGAGCTTGTAAAAGGCTTTTTTGGGTTTGGGAAATGGTTTTGGTTAGGTATGGAAGGTTGTGGGAGAGTTATGAGTGAGATACTATTATTTGGATGGATCTGGTCAGAGGTTTGGTGTGTTAGAACAAGCGAAAACAAGTGGAGAAGCTTTATAACTCCTTCATGAAGGTTCAGTCAGGAATGTGTAAAAGCGATAAATAGTAGATGTAAAGGAGTTATAAAGTAACTACTTAAAGACTTACAAAATAAGTGATGTACTTAGCTATAGTGGTGACTGAATGATAAGTGATAGATGGATGGCTCCTATCAGGCATTCCAAATTGATGCCTTAAATAGAGAAAACAAGCAGGTGTTGTTGGTTTTCAAGAGCTTGGTTCCTAACCTAGATTAACTTATACAAGATAACAATAAGCCAAGATGTTTAAAGTTGAATGCCAAAACCTTGTATGCAAATAGAATGAGTTTTCTTAATTTATATTGACCTGAACATCACTTTGGAGTTTGTCTTATATGACTAACATCGGTGATCCCACCGACGTCAATCATGGGTTGATCAATGTTGGTGGCATGAGAATAGATAAAAATACTATTTTTAGCCTATTTTATGTTGTTTCTCATGCCAAATGTGGTATCTGTTATAAAATAGTAGAAATGGGAGGTTAAGAAGGACGTAGTTTGTTAGGAATTTATTTTTGAGGTGAGAATAAGTCATGAGTTGTTAGGATAAGGGGACTAAGTATTGAGGTGATTCATCAGGTGAGAATTAGTCTTAGGATGAGGTGGCCATGTAAGGTGGCATAAAAGGTTTTTAATTAACTTAATTAAATATTTTAAACTAATTAAATGTGTGAGGGGTAAAAGCATGGGTTAGGGAGGCTAATTATTATAATTGAAACGGGACTCAAAGGGGGTTTTGACACAGGGAGTTATGCACGTGTGTGACATAATTTTGGTTTTTAAAAATAGATATAAATAATATAGAGAAAATGGTGGCTAGGCATGTCACTTCTTCCTAGCGAAGGAAGGGCTTGGTGAAAATCGTGTAGGAACTCTCCATTCTATGTGAAGCAGATATATGCCTTATCATATTTTATGTAATGGGGAAGCTCTTTGAATTACCTATTGATATTGTTTGGTGATGTAACTCCATATCCAAATTATGATCTAAATAGTATGCATAATTAGGTCAATTCATTGATGGCTTAGAATAGAGCCTAATATTTCTCAACTACCATTCTTCTTGAGGTTGAATATCCTAGATATTATCCATTGAAAGGAGCATTTTCCTTTGAAATGACACTAAAAATCACCCTTTAATTCTTTCAGCTTCATGCCCATTTGAAAACAACCACCTCGTAGATTGAAACCATAGATTCTAAACAAAATTTTATACAATGTCAAAGTAAAATTAAATTTAAAAAAAATGGCATAAATGGAAATATAAAAGTTCCATAATTTTTACATAACCAAGTTGTGGAATTCAAATCCAAATCTTCCCTAGCAATGCAAAAAAGTACATAAAAGTATACACGATGCAAGGTTGTGTAGATGTTTGATTTATTATTATTATTTGGAGGCTTGGAATCATAAGAGGTAGCCATGTGTCCTCAAACAAACTACACACACCTTATTGCTGATAACTACTACATATAACTTAGTACATTATGTGTATGGTCACTTTAATTTAATGTTTATAAACATGACCAAACCAAAATTGATGCAACAAAAAAATATTAGATTTCTCATACGTATATTTATGCATATAAGATTTAGGTATAATTATTAGTAATATAATAAAACCAAAACTGATGCAACAAAAGAATATTTTATTTTTCATGAAGATATGTATGCATATAATATTTAAGTACAATTAATATTAATATAATTATTATCATAGGGTAAGTGCAAAAAGTTGGCCTACTTATGGACATGTTTTTCTTGAAATTTCAAAAATCTAATTTTTTATAGATAATTTGAGATATCTACCTCCAAATTTGAAGATGATTTAAGAACATGAAATGTATTATTGAGTTGTGGAGTCAAAAGCTTCACTAATGAGGAGGTTGCTGGTCTTACGCAGTAACTGACATCAGTCAAAACCAACTGACATTAGTTAGGGGTCGACCGGCATCGGTCATCTTGCATTTCCAGCCAACTGACATCGGTTAGAGATCAGCTGACATCGGTCATCTTCAGACCGACATTGACTTTTGTGTGTTTCTAATTCTAGGAGGTACTATTTTTAGATGAACAAATTTGAGCCTTTGATTAAGAGGTGGATCTAACGGTGGCGAGTGCATGGCTCATGAAACCATAGTGTTGTAGTATACTATATATTAGGGTTAGATCCTCATAGCATGTAAGGGAATAACAACTCAGTAATTGAGTTGATTATAATTGATTGAGAGAGAGAGAACTCTTGAGGGAGAATTACTGTACACCCAAGAGGTGTGAGGAGAGAGAGATTTCTTCATTGTATTTCCTTCTGGAAGAGTTTAATATAGTTTATATTATTTCTTGTATCTCCTCTTATTTGTTGTTTCTGATTTCTAGTTGCTTATTACTTTTGGTTTAATTCTGTGTTTAGTTGCTTATACAAAAGTAATCAATTATACTCTAAGATCCTAACAACTAGTATCAGAGCTCTAAACACTTACAAGTGGTATTAGAGCTCTAAACACTAACAAGTGGTATTAGAGCAGGTTAGTGTTTGTTGATTACATAATTCACTCATAGGGGTTTCTAATTGAGTGGGAGCAAAGTAATGGCAGAAGAAAGTAAACTAAGAATGGATAAATTCAATGGCAAGAATCATCAATTATGGAGGATGCAAATTAAAAATTATCTGTATCAAAAAGATCTATACTTACCATTGGGTGGGGTTTCAAGGAAGCCCACAGATATGGAAGATGAAGAATGGAATGTTCTTGAGAGAAAGGCTCTTAGATCTATAAGGTTGAGCCTGACAGCTTCTGTGATTTCCAACTTATCACAGGTAAAGACAATGGTAGAGTTAATGGATACTTTGGCAAATTTATATGAAAAACTCTCAGCATTGAATAAGGTATATCTTATGAATCAATTATTTAATTTGCAAATGCAAGAAGGTGGATCTGTATCTAGTCATCTTAATGATTTCCATGCAATAGTAAATCAGTTAAATTTAGTCAAAATAGTTTTTGATGATGAAATTAAGGCTCTCTTAATCTTATGCTCTTTACCTAAAAGTTGGCATAGTTTGGTAATGGTAGTTAGTAATACTGCATCTGCTTTAAATATCTTGAAAGTTGATGATGTTGTTAGTGTAATCTTGAATGAAGAAATTTGCAGGAAAAGCATAGGGGAAACATGAAGTAATGCTTTAAGTGTTGAAAGCAAGGGAAGGCAAAGAGAGAAGGGCAAGCAAGGGAAATCAAGGTCAAAGATGGGAAGTAGATCCAAATCTATAAATGGAAGAATAACCTGCTAGAATTGTGGAAAGAAAGGGCATGCAAAGAAAGATTGTTGGTTGAAGGATAACAAAAAAAATTAGCATGAATGTAATAAAGAAGCAAAAGTTGCAGGTATTGTTGCACATGATGCTCTTATATATTCTTTGGATAATAAAGTAGAATCATGGGTTCTAGATTTTAGTGCCTCTTTCCATGTAACCCCAAATAGAGAATTTTTCAATGATTATGTCCATGGAGATTTTGGAAAAGTTTATTTAGGGGATGATAAGCCTTGTAAAATTGTTGGCAAAGGAAAAGTGCAGCTAAAATTGTAGAATGGCAACACATGGGTGTTGAAGGATGTCATGCATGTGCCCATCCTGAAGAGGAATCTGATTTTTGCAAGAAAGTTGGGTGATGAGGGTTGCACAGTAACTCTCATAGCTAAATCTTTGAAAGTTTCCAACGGTGCACTTGTACTAGCAAGAGGTAAGAGAGTAGGTACACTTTATCTATCTACTTGTATTACTAATTATTCTCCTTCTATTTTATCTACTTCAGATGTAGATACAAAGTTGTGGCACTGTAGGTTTGGTCACATGAGTGAGAAGGGAATGAATGTTCTTAAGTCAAAAGGTAAGCTTTCAGATTTGAAAAGCATAGATCTAGATTTCTGTGAGCATTGTATTTTTAGGAAATAGAAGAAAGTGAGGTTTCTCAAAATTGGGTCAACAAAGAAGAAGCACAAGTTGGAGCTTGTTCACATAGACATGTGAGGACCAGCTCAGGTAGCTTCTATTGGAGGATCACAGTATTATGTTTCTTTCATTTATGATGCTACAAGAAAGTATGGGTTTATTGCATAAAGAGGAAATCTGATGTTTTTGACACATTTAAGAAATGGAAAGCTTTGGTTGAGAATGAAATAGGTTTGATATTGAAGTGCCTTAGATCTAACAATGGTGGTGAGTACTGTAGCAATAAATTCAACAATCACTGTTCTATGAGTGGAATATGCAGGGAAAGGATGATTCCAAGGGCACCTCAACAAAATGGAGAGACTGAAAGGATGAATAAAACAATAATAGAGCGTGCACAGAGTATGAGGTTGCATGCTGGTTTGCCCTTACAATTTTGGGCAGAAGCTTTAGATACTGTGATTTACCTGATTAAAAGAGGACCTTCTACTACACTGGATGGTGGAATTTTAGAAGAGGCTTGGACAGGTAAAAAGGTAGATCTTTCATTTCTTAGAGTTTTTGGTTATAAAGCTTTTGTGCACATTGATAAAGAAAATAGAAAGAAGCTGGATGCTAAATCTATGCGGTGTACTTTCATTGGTTATGGTTTTAGAGATTTCAGATTCTGGTTGTAGAATTTAGAAACTAACAAAATTATTAGAAGTCGTGATGTAGTTTTTAATGAGAAGGTTATGTACAGTGATCAGCTCAAGAGGCTAAAAATTTTTGAGCATGGCAATCTTGATTTGGAAGAGGTTATGATCCAAAATGAGCTCACAGGTAAAAACCATCACTCACAAAAAAACATAGAGACCGACGTCAGTCAGGTGGAAACTGATGTCGATCAGGTGGAAATCAACGTCGGTCAGGTAGAGACTGATGTCGATCAGAAGGAACTGACATTGGTCAGGTGCAGACTGGCATCAATCAGAGATGACCAGGATTGGTCACTGTTAAAAGAAAATTTGGGTGGACAGCAAGCTGTAAATGAGTCTCAAACACCCATAAGGAGGTCTAAAAGGGTAAGTAAACCTCTAATTCATTATTCCCCTTCTTTATACTACTTGTTGCTCACTGATGGTGGAGAACCAGAAAGTTTTGATGAGGTAATATAGGGAGAATCTAGGAAACAGTGGGAGCATGGCATGAATGAAGAAATTGATTCTTTGGAAGAGAACCATACGTGGGATTTGGTTGAGTTTCCAACTAGAAAGAAAGCACTGAAAAACAAATGGGTATTCAGGTTAAAGGAAGGAGAGAATGGACAAATGAGACATAAGGCTAGGTTGAAGAAAAGATTATATGGTCTTAAGCAAGCTCTAAGACAATGGTATTTGAAGTTTGATAGGTTTATGATAAAGCATGACTTTAGTAAATGTCAATCTGACCATTGTGTTTATTTTAATAGATTGGATAATGGTAGTTATATTATCCTATTACTGTATGTAAATGATATGCTTGTTGAAAATTCACACATGCAGGAAATTACTAAGCTTAAAGTAAAATTAGCTCACACATTTGCCATGAAGGATTTAGGAGCAGTAAAGAAAGTCCTTGGCATGAGTATTAAGAGAGATAAGAAAAATCATAGTTTGATTTTGTCTCAAGAGGATTATGTGAATAAGGCGTTGGACAGGTTCAATATGTAGGATGCAAAACTGGTAAGCACACCTATTGCTTGACACTTCAAGTTGAGCAAAGAACAGTGTCTTAAATCATATGATGAGGTTGAGTACATGAGTAGAGTTCCATATGCTTCAGCAGTTGTGAGCTTGATGTATGCAATGGTATGTACTAGACCAGATATTGCCCAAGTAGTGGGAGTTGTCAGCAAGTTTATGGCCAATCTAAGAAAGGAACACTGAAAAGCAGTTCAATGGATTCTCAGATATCTGAGAGGGACCAGGAGTAGATATTTATGCTATAGAGGGTCAAACACTTCTCTACATGGGTATGTAGATTCAAATATGGCAGCTGACTTGGATGGTAGGAGAAGCAGCACAAGATATGTGTTCACTATTGGTGGAATGGAGGTTAGCTAGATTTCAAAGTTGCAAAAGGTTGTTGCCTTGTCTACTCCAGAGGCAAAATACATTGCAGTCACAAAGGCTAGCAAGGAAATGATTTGGATGACTCAGTTCATGGAAGAGTTGGGAAAGGAGCAAGAGAGTTGCAGATTGTACAGTGATAGTCAAAGTGCAATTCATTTGGCAAAGAATTCAGCCTCTCATTCAAGAACCAAACATATACAGCTTAGGTACCACTTCATTAGACAAGTATTGGAGGATGGACAGTTGAAGCTAAAAAAGATCCATACAGATAAGAACCCTGTTGATATGTTAACAAAGCCAATAACAAAGGAGAAGTTAAATCTTCATTTAACTTTTTTTGGTCTTTAAGATTAAATTTGAAGAGGGAGAAACAAGCCAGAGATGTTTAGAGGATGTTGCTATATAGGTATAGGTGTAGTTGTTTATCTCCAAGTGGGAGATTGTTGAGTTGTGGAGCTAAAAGCTTCACTAATGAGCTAATGTGGAGGTTACTAGTCTTACGCAGTAACCGACATCAATCAGAACCAACTGACATCGGTTAGGGGTTGACCAACATCAGTCATCTTGCATTTCTAGACAATCAACATTGGTTAGGGATCGGCCGACATCGGTCATCTTCAGACCGACACTGACTTCTATGTGTTTCTAATTTTAGGAGGTACTATTTTTAGACAAACATATTTGAGCCTTTGATTAAGAGTGGATCTAACGGTGGTAAATGCATGGCTCATGAAACCCTAGTGTTGTAGTATACTATATATTAGGGTTAGATCCTCATAGCATGTAAGGGAATAACAACTCAGTAACTGAGTTGATTGTAATTGATTGAGAGAGAGAGAGAGAGAGAGAGAGAGAGAGAGAGAGAGAGAGAGAGAGAGAGAGAGAGAGAGAGAGAGAGAGAGAGAGAGAGAGAGAGAGAGAACTCTTGAGGGAGAATTACTATACACCCAAGAGGTGTGAAGAGAGAGAGATTTCTTCATTGTATTTCCTTCTGGAAGAGTTTAATACAGTTCATATTGTTTCTTGTATCTCCTCTTATCTGTTGTTTCTGATTTCTAGTTGCTTATTACTTCTGGTTTAATTTCGTGTTTAGTTGCTTATACAAAAGTAATCAATTGTACTCTAAGATTCTAACAATTGGTATCAGAGCTCTAAACACTATCAAGTGGTAATTGATTGAGAGAGAGAGAGAGAACTCTTGAGGGAGAATTAATGTACACCCAAGAGGTGTGAGGAGAGAGATATTTCTTCATTGTATTTCCTTCTGAAAGAGTTTAATACAGTTTGTATTGTTTCTTGTATCTCCTCTTATTTGGTATTTCTGATTTCTAGTTGTTTATTACTTCTAGTTTAATTCTGTGTTTAGTTGCTTATACAAAAGTAATCAATTGTACTCTAAGATCCTAACAACTGGTATAAGAGCTCTAAACACTAACAAGTGGTATCAGAGCTCTAAACACTAACATGTATAATTTCTAGTCTAGTTTCCAAAACACTATTCAAAAAAAAATGTTTAAGTATAACTAGGTCAAACATATAAAATTTGAAGAGGAACTCTTATTTTTTTTAATGAAACATAGTAGATAGACGATGATGAAGTGCACCATTTTTTGAGCAACATTCAATATTATTTGAAAACTTTTGATAAAAATTTAGATAAGATCTTCTAGTTTGTGACATATATTTTTTTATAATTTTTAAATGAATACTTTTTTTAATGAAAATTTCAAGTAAATAGATCCTGAAAACTAATAAAAAATGGATAGCCACATGTGTGACACGCCTAACTACCTCAAAAAAAAGAAAATAAGTTTTTTTTTTCGAATGTGTGTAGAATTAGGCATATTTTATGACCATATAACTTGTTTTACACTTAGATATATGAAAATAAAATTATATGAACATGTATAGGTATGTATGTTTATAGCATCTAGTGTCCTAAAAAATATATAGCTAGAAATCAATATAGTTTGAAACCTTAAATTAGTCCAAAAATTATAAAAAACATATTTTTGGAAAGAGGAGAGCTTGCTATTCATGATGGTATTAATTTTTGGAATTTTACCATTGAAATTCATAGTGTATTTGGTGATCAAAGTTCGATTTTGTTATTTTTTATCAATATTCTCAGACTTGGTTGTAGATTGATAGGCCCAAGCCTTTGGCTTAAGAATCTAATCCATTCCAAAGCCAAAAGGTTTGGTTTTTTAATTCAAATTCAAATAGCATAATCATGTTAATAAAATAATAAAGTTATTAACCACATTAATAATGTGATGGCATTAGTTAATAATATGATGGCGTTATATATTCATAACACCCAAAAATGCATGTTTGCTCTTGAGCTCAAATTTTATATATGTTCTTATATGTTATTAATCTCCCTTATATTTGTGTTATTTCATGTGATATGAGAAAGGTCCCTAACCTTGGATAGTGAATTAAGGTGTCATAGTATCACATTAGACTACAAAATTTTTATGGGATTTTAATATGTTGACTTGACTACTTATAATTACTTGGTTGTAAGGGTTTGATTTGACCAACTTCATTATCTCAATTGAAGCAAAGAAACATTATTTATTTATATGTAAGTTTTGCATGTATATAATGTGGTTTTGAGCTCAATAAACTTTAAATCATCAATTAATGAATGAAAATGTTGATTAGTTCAATTGTGGAGGTAATTTGGGTCAAAATGAGCCACGTGAACCTATTTTAAATTGTATATGACATGATTTAGAGAAAAATTAACCATAATGTCATGTAATATATAATTAATTGGAGATTTGATTCATTTAATCTAGGAGGAATTTGAGGCCAATTTTAACCCCTTCAAGAGCATGATATGATTTGGGGAAAATTTAAGTTTGATTTTATCATGGATTGATCCAATTAGTTAGATTGTGCAATTAGGGCTGTGACTTGGGTAAAATTGATCCCCTAAACCAAATTTATGGCTAAATATATTATATAATGTATGCAACATGTATTACTTAACTAACCCTAATTTTATCAAAAATGCAAACATGAAGGCAATTGTCACAAATAAGTAAATAAACAGCTCAAATTTTATTCAATTACCTTAGTGATTGGACCCTATATTTGATATTTTAAACCCAAAAACTTGTACCATTTACCTTAAACCTTAAACCCTAAAACCTATACCATTTACCTTAAACCCTAAGCCATAAGCCCTAAACCCTAAACCCTTTAAATTGTAGACTCTAAACCCTAAACTAATCAATTAAGCCCCAATTAACATCATTTATTTATTAATATTAGGTTCACAGGGATCAACTTGGTCAAAATTGCATCACTCATTATCGTAATTGAATTAAGTAGATCAAATTATGATGATGTGGGAGCTAATTGAGCCCAAAATCACATTATTCACTCACATATTTAGGTTTAAGGATCTCAAATTTACCATGATTACCTTCATAATTATACCTTATATACCATAAAACCTATACCTAAAACCGTAACCCCTAAATTTCCTAATCGATAAAATCTAAACCATAAATATAAACTCCCCCTTAAACCCTAAACCAATCATTTTAACCCAAATTAACATCATTTAGACTAAGAATTAAGTTCACAGGGCTCAGTTTAACCTAAATCACATGAATTATTGCCCCATTTGACCAATTCACTCAATTTGCATGATGAAATAGGGTATAATGACAATCCAAAAACACATTCTATAGTCACAAATAGGTCCAAGTGATTCAAATTATCCTCAATTATTTTTGTGATTGACCTTGTGTACCCTAAACCCTAAACCTTATAGGTCTTAAACCCAAAAGCCTAAACCATAAATGCTATACCCTATATTTTAAACCTTAAACCAATTAGTTTAACACTAATCAACATAATTTAGAGTAATAATTAGGTATATACATTATAAATAATTTAGTCCAAATTGCATTACTCATTATCCCAATTAACTAAAATTGGTGAGTAATCTCTAATGATGTGGGAGATAATTGAGCCCATAAACATAGTGGACCCTATGTACACCAAAAACCATAAATAAATTAAACCTTAAGCCCTAAACCATAATCCCTAAACACTATACCCTAAATTTTAAACCACAAACTTTCCCTATTTACTAATCGATTTAGCCCCAATTAACATCTTTTGTAGTAATAATTAGGTTCATAAGGCATAGAGTGATTAGACCTTATATACGACCTTATACCTAAATCCTATTCCCTATTCCCTAACTCCTAAGTTCTCTAAAACATAATTTGTAATCCCTATGCCCTAATGCCTTAATCCCTAGTCCCTAAACCCTATGCACTAATTCCCTAATCCCTAAACCTTATGCACTAATGCCCTAATACATAAACCCTATGCACTAATACCCAATTACGTAATCCCTAATCTATATTAAGTATAACACAATCATGTTATTAAATAATATGATCATGTTATTCTCAATATAGACAAAACTCACTTCTCAAAGTCTATGTTTAACTTGAATTGAGTATTAAGAATAACGCGATCACGTTATTGAATAATTCAATCAAATTATATAATTTGATTGGATTATTTCATAATTCAATCACATTATTATTAATATATATAAAACTCACTTTTTAATTCTATTTTAGACCTAAATTAAGAATTTTATCCCCACACACATTCTCTACATACTTCTACAGGAATTGCGGTACGTGTGTACTTTTGACCCCACCTTTTAAAAGCTATAAATTGTCCTTGATGTGTTATGGATCACATTCAAGGAAGAGTAATATGTTGAAGAACAAAACACCAGAGGAATTAAAAGAGTTTAGAGAGAAACATAAGATACAGATGCAAAAACTTTGTGGTAGACAAGGTACAAACCCTAATCCTAATGAACAAAGTGCCATAGATAATAAGCCAATTGAAAATAATGAGTTAAAAAATGATGAAATTGACCATAATTAATTAAATAATGATGAAATTGACCATAATGAAATGAATAATAATAAAAATGATAACAATGAATTAGATAATATTGGAAGTTTACATTCAAAGTTCCAATTTTTTGATTTTGTTGATGATGAGTCTATGTATGATGCTTCACCCCCCATGAATGAAGAAAATTTGATGGAGAAATATAATGATGAAATTAAAAATCAAAGAAATCTTAGGGAAACATATAATGAATAAATAAATAATGAATAAAATATTATCCACCTCTAAACAATGAAAGTAGTAATGATTTTTAAATACCCTCTTAACAAATTCTACCATTAAAAACACCTCCAAGAATTGTGCATAGAAAATACAAGTACTTAATTGAAGTCAATGAAAATATTTCAGAACCAAAGAATAACAAATTTTTTGATCGCCATTCAAGAAGATTGGCTCAACAAATTTAGGATATATTATTTCATAATTTGGCTTATGATAGTCAAAGATGTCAATTATTATTTTTATTTGAGAAAATTTATTAAGATGAGACCTATAAGGTACACACTAGGACTAAGAATATCTAATATGGATGATGAAAATAATGAAATTATTGAAAATCTACGTGATGCATATCATACTATAGTCCTAAAATCATGTACCCAAGATTATAGTGTTGTGTTATGTATACTTATAACTTGTGCAATAAGTGGCCAAATAGGGGAAAAAATGAATGCTTTCAAAAGCAAGCTAAACACTTGATATAAACAGAGAAAATTAATAAAAGTAATTGAAAGACATGAAAGACTTAATGAACCTAATACCAAAGAGATCTAGGCATTATTTGGAAGACTTCCATGAAATAAAAAAGCTATAGCCAATGCTCTCAAAGAGTTACTTGCTCAATTTTGGAAAGATAATACAAGATTTCGCCCAATGCAAGAGATGTAGTGAAAAAAAGAGTTGGTTCTTGTAACTGTGAACCACATCTAAAATATTTTTTAGATATGACTCAAACACAATTGTACTCTAAATTTTTGGAAAAACATTCACAAATTTATATTTTTCAAAGATATTTTGAGATGGCTAAACCTTCTTTTATAAAAATAAATCACACATGCACCACTTGTAGGGAACATGTTGAATTTTCAATGCACTCTAATATTTGTTTCCATATTCATTGTAATTTGCATTCTAACAACATTTTTCAAGAGTGTGGCATTGAATTTCCACCAAAATTAGTCAGGGAATTTATTCCAACTACTTTTTTCAAAAGACCGGATGGACAATTATTTTATAACAAATCATGTTTAGATGGACATTGTAACATTTGTGGTGGATTGCCAAAAATAAAAAAATTATATCGATGAAGAGAGTAAAAAATCAATTGGAGAAATCATTTGGTTTAAGTAAATATGAATTAGTGATTTATCATGTAAAAGATGACAAAGAATCTAAAATATGTGAGCTTTTTAAAAAAAAGATACTCATTTCCAAAATTTTGGTCAAATTTAGGGAGAAAATGGTTTATGAGTATGTAAGGCACACACATAGGGCTAGATGGTTGGATATACATTTCAAGATAAGCAAGGATAAATTCTCACTTGGTTCTATTTTTTTAGTTCACACCCCAAATGGAAGTTCACTCAAAGTATTACAACTCATCACACATTGCCATATTCGTGAATATAGAAGTCATGCATGCACCTGATATTATAGAGCATCAACATAAAATATAAAGGGAGTACCATTTATATGTCATTGATGACTGATCACATTGTTTAGAGTATATGCAAGGATGTTTTCAAAAGTTTTATGAATAGTTGAGTCATAGGAACACTACTTTCAATCAACATTATATTTGGTAAAATAATTACACATGATAATTCAAAAATACATGGATGTTTTATTGGTTGAGTAGGATTCACATTACCATTAGTGTACAACACATTTTGACTTTCAATGAGGTTGACCATGGAAAAGGGGAGCTTGATGGTGCTAGAGCATGTGTAAAAAGAGCTATTACAAGGGAGGAGTTAAAATTCGAAAAGGGTGCTAATTTGATAGATGGAAAAACCATGGTTAAATGGTGTAATGAGAACATGTGTCATGGTTCTCAACCAAATTCTACTATTCATAGACATTTCTAATTAATGGAGGAAGAAAACTTGGCAAAGTATGAGGATTGTACAACTCTAAATGGTTCAAGTGAGCTCCACTCATTTCATAGCTCAAATGCAAGTTATTGGACTCCTCATATGATACACTTGTAATATTTTTGTTTTGCATGCATGAAATCTGTTTAGAATGAGTGAGAGTCACAAGATTGGGTGGATGATTGGAGTTACAAACCTCTAATTCCAATCAACACATATTAGGTTACAACAACATTGTAACTTACAGATATGACATTATCATACGACTTTGACCATATATTTGATCTAGTGCATCCAAGTAGAATATTTTTCATTATGTATAATTTATTCTCATTATATATCTTCATAGTGTCACTAAAAATAGTTTTTTGTTATACAAGGCATGTTTTTTTGTAGTTATTAGAGATGAGGACAATGATGAGGGAAAATATCACTACTTGTTTTAGTGTGTAGAGAGAAAGAAAAAATTGACTTCCTTAGTTATAGTTGGACAAAACATTGACTATCCCACTAGGTCATTGGTAGTCACTAGAACTTGGTTTCAATGATATCTTATAAAAAAATTAGATCAATGGTTGTTTGAAGAGTTTGAAACACATAGAAAGATAATGCACTATTCAAATTTGATTTTTGTAATGAATATTCAATTAAAAAATATCATGGGAGGAAATTAAACATGAAACTATGGAAATTTTGGGAGTTAGACCATGAAGTTATTCTTGATACTATCAAGGTTAGAGTAAATCCCAGTGTTTCATTGGATTGGAATATGTAGGTATGTGGAATTTTAAAATGTAGATGTAATCAATTTTACCAAATGTTTTTTATTTTCTAGGTAGTACATATGAATTTATTTTTTCATTACTTACTAATTTTTTTTTGTAGGTTAGTGGTGCTAGATAAGCTCACACCTTCACATGGTTGGTATTGTCAGTAAATAATTTCATATTCTTGAAGTTAAAATAAGCTTGCTAAAAGTACTTAGCATTTTTCCTTGAAATGAGGTTGCCTTGAATGAAGGCATAGAAGGAACAGCATGGCTATTTGAAGTGTTTGATGTGGTCAAATGCCTTCATGAGTTAACCTATATTTGGTGATGGTGGTCTTATTGATTCCATTTTGATCTTAAATCACCATGTCCTTGCCTCCAATTTTTCACTTATTCTTCAACCAACTTATTTTCAACTCCCATGAAGTAGTTCCATTATTATAGTGTAGTTTGAAATAACTTCAATGCTTATTTGACTCCATCAAATGACTACTTACTTGCTCAAGGCATAGGGGAAGAATTTTTGACATTATTGAAAGCCTATTTCCTAGGAGATCATGGTCTAACTATCTCCACATTCAACATTTATTCCTTCTTACCTACATGTAACCGATTGCCAAATCTCAAGTTGTCACTCTCTCATTGCATTCACTAGCATCTTCATGATATTGCATGATTTTCAATGTAGAATCCCCACTTATGGCCATTCCTCCACCTTAAGCATGGAAATTAGGTGTAGGCATATTTTGAATTTTTATTACATCTCAAAATCTGATAAAAAACCTCAAATTAGAAACCTCTTTCCTTGAAGATAAAAACTAGCTCTTATTGATTCTTGACTACACCAATCCATCTCATTAGTTTAGCTAAGCTGGATAGTGTATATATAAAGTTTCTCCTTATTCTTGACCTTCATGTGGTTTCATTTTATGTATTTTTGAACTTAAGATAAAAAACAATATTTTTCTTGTATTGGGAAGGGCATCCTTGAGGCCAAAATGGGAGGTGGGTTTGTTGTTTAGGCCTGATGGGAGGCCAAGAACTTAGTCCTGAATGTTATCTTTCCCCCTTGGACATGTTGGCAGTGATAATTTTTGGTCAATAAGCATCAAAATGAGATTTCTACAACCACAACTTAAGTTTTCACAACATTTATTATCAATGTTTTCGTGCTCTTGAATGGTAGTGAAATTGTACATTCGGGTGGATTTGAACATCATGGTAGTGTGATGATATGTAACTTGCTTATCTAGATGTGATTGAATTGATATATTCTCAAGTGGAGGTCCTAGAGGTAGAAATGGCAGTGGGAGCTCATGAAGTTGCCTATTCAATGCCAAAAAGTTACATTTTAGGACCCGTCACTATAACTTGTCTAACAAATTGATTTCAAAGGTTTCACCCAAGTGATCTAGGGTACTATTAGAGGGATTAAATATTTAGATTAGGTATTTAATGGTTCACATAAATGACTTACATGTTTCATTTTATGTGTGGTTGAACTTAGGCTAAAAAACTACATTTTTCTTGTATTGGGAAGGGCATTCTTGATGCCAGAATGGGTGGTGGGTTTGTTGTTCATGCCTAATGGGAAGACAAGAACCTAGTACTAGATGTTATCTTCCCCTCATATGTGTTATTAGTGCTAGTTTTTGGTCAAGAATCATGAAAATGAGAGTTCTTCAACCACAACTTAAACTTTGATAGCATTTGTTGTCAGTGTTTCCATGCACCTGAACGGTAGTGAAAATGCAATTCTAGGTGGGTTTGAATGTCATGGTAGTGTGATCACATGTAATTGACCTATATAAATGTGATTTAATTGGTATATTCTCAAGTGGAGGTCTTGGAGGTAGAAATGGTAGTTGGAGCTCAATAATTGCCTATTCAATGCCAAAAAGTTATATTTTAAGACCCGTCACTACAACTTTTCCAATGGATTGGTATCAAAAGTTACACCTGATTGCTCTGGGATGATATTAGATGGATTAAATAAGTAGAGGAATGATCTTATGATTATCATAAATGACTTACAAGTTTTGTTTTATGCATATTTAAACTTAGGCTAAAAAGCTACATTTTTCTTATAATGGGAAGGGCATTCTTAAGGCCAAAATGGATGGTGGGTTTGTTGTTCAGGCCTAATGGGAGGCCAAGAACCTCATCCTATATATTATTCACCCCAAATATGTGTTGGTAGTGCTAGTTTTTGGTCAGAAAGCATCATAATGAGAGTTTTGCAACCATAACTTAAACTTTGACAATATTTATTGTTAGTGTTTCTATGCTCCTAAACGGTATTAAAAATGCATTTTTGGGAAGATTTTAATGTCATGTCAATGTGATCATGTGTAATTTTAATATCTAGATGTGATTGAAGTAATATGTTTTCAAGTGGATGTCCCAGAGGTAGAAATGGCAAATGGAGCTCAAGAAGTTACCTATTCAATACCAAAAAATTACATTTTAAGACTTGTCACTGCAACTTATCCAATGGATTGATATCAAAGGTCCCACCTGAGTGATTCAAGGTGAGATTAGAGGGATTAAATAGGTAGGGTATGGATTTAACAAATTTTGGAAATAACTTACAAGTTCTTGTTTATGTATGTTTGAACATAGGCTAAAAAACTACATTTTTCTTGTATTGGGAAAGGCTTTCTTGAGGCCAAAATGGGTGGTGGGTTTATCATTCAAGCTTGATAGGAGGCCAATAACCTGGTCTTAGACATTATATCCCCCCATATGTGTTGGTAGTTCCCATTTTTGGTTAGGAAGCATCAAAATGAGAGTTCTACAACCACAACTTAAACTTTGACAATATTTGTTGTCAGTGTTATTGCACTCTTGAACTGTAGTAAAAATACACTTTAAGGTGGATTTTAATATCATGATAATGCGATCACATGTTATTTTAATATCTAGATGTGATCAAAGTGATATATTCTCAAGTGGAGGTCTTGGAGGTAGAAATGCCAATTGGAGCTCAAGAAGTTGCCTATTCAATGTCAAAAAGTTGCATTTTAGGATTTGTCACTGCAACTTGTCAAATGAATTTCTCTTAAAGGTTCCACCAGAGTGCTCTAGGTTGTGATTATAGGAATTGAAGAGCTAGGGGATGAATTTGATGGTTCTTACAAATTACATACAAGTTTTATTTTATGTGTGTTTGAACTTAGGATAAGAAATTACATTTTTCTTGTATTAGGAAGGATGTTCTTGAGGCCAAAATGGGAGGTGGGTTTGTCATTTCGGCTTGATGGGAGGCCAAAAAATTGGTCATAGATATTCCCCCCAGACATGTTGGTAGTGCTAGGTTTTGGTTAGGAAGCATTGGAACAAGTGTTATACAACCACAACTTAAACTTTGACAACATTTGTTGTCAGTGTTTCCATGCTCCTAAATGGTAGTGAATCAATCCTCCACATAGTTTTCCATATTCTTTCTCAATCTATGACTCTTTCCTAAAACTCCTACCTACTCTACTAATTCATACTACTTACCCTTACTCTCCTAAACCACACACCCCCATGCAACTCTTTCTCTCTCCCTTTTCTCACCCACTTTTGCATGGAAGTGTATTTTAAGTGTTCAAGGTGATTTGGAGGCTAGAATAGGTTGTGATATTGTCAGAGATCAGTTTTATGAGGCCTAAGACCCTTAAGGGACATTCCTATAAATCAATAGAACTATTAATGGGTGTTGAATTGGGTCTAGAGACCTCAATGTGGAGTTGAAGTATGTTAGGAGTGAGGTGTTGAAGGAGTAAGGTGTTGAAGGGTTAAAAAATAGTCTCAAGAATGCGTATTAGGTCTATTAGGCAAAATATAACTTGAAGGGAAAAATTGAAATAAAGTGTAAAGGAGTGTGGAGGCCTTTGAAAGTAGATTGAATGGGTTGAATGAAGGTTGGATAAGTGGATATAAGAGCTAGAGGAGTGTTCTTGAAAGTATTAAAGAAGAAGAAGGCATCTAGGCATAGCCAAGCCTAGGGAATGTATAGTGAAAGAGTGTGAAGAGTGAATGAAAAAAGGGTTAGGTTTTAGTATAGTAAAGGTGATGCAGAGGCATCACCAAATACATGTAGAATCTATGTTGACAATGGTCTTAGGTAATTATTAAGACCTATAAACTAGGTTCATTTAGTAAGTTTAATTTGAACAAGTAAGAGATAATATAAGCAAGTTTAGTAAATTAATAAGCTTGCTTTAGAATCTAACAAAGTGATAATCATCAATACTAATGAGAAGAAATCGTACAATACCAACCAAAGAACTTAAAAGGAAAAAGATATTATTTTTGAAGAGGTTATAGCATATGTTCTAGGTCTGTCTCAATGGAAAAGGATTGTGTAAATTATTTCTTGTTGCACATAATAAATATTTTTGAGTCTTATTGAATGTTTTCCATTGTATTATCCTTTTTAAATATGATTCTAATCCTTTCATATTGAATTCAAGTTTAAATCTCAGTTATATTTATGAAACCCTCAAGAATTTTGTATTGTTATAGTTACAATCATTATTAGAGGTTTATTTACACATGGAAACTATTATATGAACTCAATTGGAACATTGGAATAGTTTACTAGGTTTTTTAAGACCAATATACATGTGTTAGATCATAGAAAATCCCAATGAGCTCTATGAACTATCAATAATTAGCTCTTGACTTGTAGAAATTTTGAGTAAATTTGAAGTAAGGGTTTCATGAGTAAAACACCTATGAAACTCGAAATGAAGTGAGAAGGTGGGGAATGGATATTATAACTTATTCATAGTATCATTGGGTTGACAAGAGGTTTGAAATTTTAGGTACAGAGGACCATTTTTCTATATACCATTATAAGACCATTTTTTAGAAAGTTGTGCATAAGATAAGATGAGTTTTTGATTGATTTAAGTTCTATAAACTTGGGTAAGGGTTGGGAAATGTTAGAATTTATAAAATACTACTATAAATATAATTTTTAATAGCTATAAACTCTATTTTGATAAATTGACCTATTGGAGCAACAACTAGGTCTAAAGACCTAGACACTTAAAAAGATATAATTTGAGAATGAAAGCTCAATCTCTTAGAGACCTATAGTTGGTTGATTTATTGTAATTTTTGAAACGTAAATAAATCATTAAGTTTTCATAATTCTTATTCAAACTTTCACAAAGAATAATTTTTCAAAGGAAGGAGAGCAGATCTGAGAGATTGGTGACTAGTTAAGAGCAAAACTAATGAGTAATTGACTAGTTTAAAAGAAGATTATTTGAGAGTGGATTTTAAATCAAGTTAAGAATAATATTGGATAAGTGAGGTTGGAATTATTCATGATCTTAGAGCATATGAATATGACTTTCATATCCTTCTTAAACATATAAGAGAAAACTATGCATTAGGTGGAATTAGGGGATGATAAAGGGTTTTAATCAAAGATGGATCATTGTATCATGAGTGAATATTCTATTTAAAGTTAGTAAGGTTTATTTTTATTAGAATAAAAATATTATAGTCAAGGTCAGGTAGAATTTCATCTTACATTATAAAAATATTAACATGATTGGTTATGGGCCTTAAGTGAAATCAAATTGCATATTAATGATCAATTGAAAAGTTGTAAATGGGTGATAACAAATGCAAAATAGACAAGAGTGTCTTCAATTACTTTCACTAAACACAATCAAATTAAAACTTTAATTTAAAAAAATATGGGAGATCAGAGATTTATAGCGTTGAAATGAACAAATTTTTAATTCTCATTTATGTACAACATTTAATACTAGATCTGATAGATAATAGTTTGGAAGATCAAAATAACACTATACGATATTATTTTAAATTAAAAATAAATATAAATTAGATAGATTAATAAAATTTAGATAAAAACTTCAAAAAAATCATATAGGCACATGTATAATGTCAATAATACATAGATTGGCATGATAGGCATACAAAAAATTACAACATCTAACTACATAGTATCTAATGTCGAGTGAATGTCATATATGCATACATAATGCCAAAAATGTGTATATTTCCATATAGGCATACAAAAAATCACATCTTATGTAAGACATCCTAGTCATCAAATAACCTCCCTCTCTTTTCCCTTCTCAAAGGCCTTCCCTAGGATGCCCTACTGGTAGATGGAGATCCCTCTAATGCCTTGGATTGCTCCAAGGTCTGATTGTGGGTCATATGCTCATAGATCACTTGTAGTTGAACTTATTCAAATACAATTATTATTACAAAATTAACATAAAACACATTCAACCACTTGTTGATAAATTAATTTTAAACCAGAATAAAAAGTCATTTAAACATGAACTTACTGTGATCTCGCGGTCCTATTCATTCTCTTTTTTAACACTCCAATGAGTTAGTGGCAGGCTCAGCTATTCGAATAGGCATCTAAAATAAGGAAGAAACATGAGAAGTTTCCCTACTAATCCATTGATTGGGACTATCATATGTCATGGGACAACCTTCCATACATAATACATTCACATAAGTTATATTTTCCCCAAGTATGTATTAAAATTATTAAAACAAGTCTATTTTTACAATTCAAAATTACAAGTTACTATATACCTTTGTCAATTCCTGTGTGGATGACAATGCACCAACAATGCTTATGTTTGTATTAGATCACAATGATGGAGGAGTGTCTACTTGAGCCATCAAATAAATGCAAACAAGGTCTCACTTTAATATAAAGTATAAAAGATATATATGGCAAGTTTTTCTCCTTTATTAAATGAAGAGTGTATTTAATAGTACAGTACTTTAATTTTGAGATCTTTGATAGATAAATTTAACTTAAACTTACAAGAAAAATATACATACACTAAATTTACATAGGGCATAAGATTAACTCAAAATTTTACCTTTATATAAGTAAAATATGTCATCCTAATAGAGACAAATGTATTAGTGGATGGTCCAACAATTGGATCTAAAAATGTAAACAATAGCTGCATCAAATCAAATGTTGCAAATGTCGATTGTGATGATGAAGGCACTGTCACCTCTTGGGACATAAAAAATGGCATATACATTATTTAATTTCTAAGTATATTAATTGTTAGCTAAATTAAATTTGCAATTATAACTTAAATATAATATGCCATCTATATAAAATATACCTACATCTAGGTAGTGGTTGATGTCTACACACCAAATATGCATGCCAAAAAATCATCACTCATAAATATATTATCCAAGCCCTCTCCACCACCAGCACCATTATCATCATAAGGTATAGTGAATATAGCTCCACAAGATCTGCAATGGTGGGGTTGGGTGTGCACATTAGGTGGTGTATCTCTAGCATCAGTATGTGAGAGCCTACTCATATGATAAAATAGTGTATAAGTGAGTGAACTAAGTGCATGCAGAGTGTCGATATCCATGACCTACTAAACTATAGAGGGGATCTCAAGTTTAAATAAATTTTAGATATGGATCTTTGCATGATGATTAGGTGCATGACATGCACTTGATCGATCCTATGCATAGCCTTTTTGTCATCCCTAAAACTCACTAAAATCAAAATAGTTCAAAATCGCATTGAGGACAAAATCACAGTAGAATTTCCTTTAAAAATATAACAAGATCTCATAGATGGTACACGATGGACAATTAAACACCATCCACCATTGGTCTTAAAAATTGGTTGTGGTTAAATTGTCTTGGCAATGATGGATTGGAAAATGTTTTACAGTTACTAAAAATAGTGTCTAGGTGGCTGAGTCAATGAATATGGCACAAATGGAGGCTTTTGATATGTCTTTATTCTTGACCTCACATGTTGACAATTTGTTAGCATAATAAGCCCTACAACTATCTTGATATGAATCCCATCTATCAATTTGACTCATTATAGAGTCAATTTTACCTAATAATGTCTCTAAGGAATTGGTTAGATAGGTGTGATGGGTGTTGGTGGAACTGGGATCCCTCATTTTCCCAATTAATTATTAAATTTCAATTTTATTTTCCACGATGTGGTCAACTAGACTCTCTTGACTACTTGGGGAGTTTTGTGATACTGTAGGAGGGTTATGAGGAGGGTTGGGTGGATGATCAAGGGTAGGGTTAGGTTGAGGATCAAGAGAGTTAGGTGGAGGGTTAAGCAGAGGAACATGAGGGTTGTCAGGATGAGCTGTTTAAAACAAATAAATTACCAATTAAATAATGAAAATAGCAAAACATTACTAAAATTACTAAATATTGAATAGATTTTTATCACATACCTCTTCTACAAGGCAACATAATCAATTAACAACTTCCTGGGATGAATTGTGAAAAGGATTGGCCTCACAAGGGCAAATTATGATCATGGAGTGGAGGAGAGTGAGGGAAAAGATAGAACACAAATGTGAAATGAGGAAATTTTGTGTTTGGTTCCTTTTTTTGTGGCACAAGGAATGTGATCATGTTATTAACACAATCACATTCCCTATTTTAAAATAATGTGATCACGTTATTAATGTATCACGTTATTTATTTTAAATAACTTGATCATGTTATGGCTCGGTAATCACTGAACCATAATTCAAATAATGTAATCACGTTATTTAATTAACAAGATCACATTATTATTTTTAAATAATGTGATCATATTTTGGCTTGAAATCATTGATCCATAATTCAAATAATGTGATCACATTATTTAATTAATGCGATTGCGTTATGGGAAATGTCCATAAAATTATCTCCCAACTCTGTGCACATACCCTATAATATATATATATATATATATATATATATATATATATATATATATATATATATATATATATATATATATATATATATATATATATATATATATATATATATATATATATCTCAATGGTTTGTATAATATGACATGTAGCATATTTGATGCTAAAAATGGATATGGCAATATTGTAATGTCAAATCTTACCACAATAATGTTAATTATGCACACCAGTGATGTGTAACGTGGTCCCAAACTACATCCGATGTGCAATTAAAATAAACATTGGAATGTTAATGATGTGGGGACAAGACATTGAGGTCCTATAGTCTATCTTGTAGCTTTTATTAATCCATGTTACCAATATATTGACACCTAGAGTAATTATGTCAGGGTTAAGTACATATGGGAATGCCATACTCGTACCCTTGGAAGAAAAAACAACTATAATTGGATGTTGTTTTTGTAAGCATCTTATTTATCTCTACAGGCAAAAAAACATAAAATCTAATGGAGCACTATTCATGGAAAAAATGTTTTATAAAATATTATTAAAATAAATTTCATATTATTTTTGTTTAATGCTTTATTACAAAAAATGAGATGGAGTCAGTTTTCAAGGGTTGGGAGTGAGCTATGACTACCGATTTACACTCCTCACTTTACAAAACTTCGTTCTACAAGAAAATAATATATAATATAATTGCTTAATAAATATAATATGACTATTATTTGGAATATAATATATTATAGTAAATATATGTTATATGTTATATTATTAAATTAATATCATAGATTATATATTATATAATAACATACTATTAAATTAATATATTATAATATTATAATTTTTAAATTAAAAATTATATATACATCATATCATTGTAGTGTTAGGAGAAAGTATACAAAAAAGTGGAGATTTGAACCTAGTTCCACCATAAAATTTAAAATTGGTAGTGCTTGTACTCCCAATGGTAGTTTTACCTCTCCATTCACCAAATAAAGAGATATCTTTACTATTGTTATGAATACAATCATTTGATGTTATTGAGAGAGATAATAGAAAAATCTTGTAAATATTTGTATACATATCTATTTGTATATAGCAACCTGCATCCATATCTATTTGTATATGATAGTTTCTGCTCACCTTGAATTATTTCACCATTTTCATGTACTATATGGTCTTGCCCTTGTCTACCACTTCTTTATTTCTCAAGCTCGTAGTGAAACATGATGTGTCATCCATACACAACTCATTGCCATGTTGTATGAAATCACACACTACCTTATTTTCCACCACTTCTATTATAAATATCAAATTATTATAACTTTAATGTTTTATGTACAAAAGTGAAATTATTCCCAGTCATTAGTTTCACATGAATTACTCTCAATGATTTACATTCATTCAAAAAACCCCCACTTTACCAAAAAAATAAATATTATATCCCTTTCGACATAACCTTACACCTTTAGAACAATTGCTAATATATACCACATGTAACCTAAATTGTAACACACTAACAATACAACATTTTTATTACTTTAAACTTTTGTTTGCTTCGTTTGTGCATTTTTTTCTCTCCTCATAATTTATAAATCTTTTGGTTTTTAAGTTTTTATTAAGCAAATACTATAACTATCATTTAACATAATTTTTTTTACTTAATTAAAAAAATTAAATTGATATATTATTTTAATAATTATATATATATATATATATATATATATATATATATATATATATTCTTAAAAGTAAATAATAATACCATCTTATTATTTTATATTATTTTTTGTCATAATTTATTATATTTTTTATAAATATTTTATGAATTATTAACATTCATAATTGTTTAATAATTATTTTGTGATAATAATGTTGATATATAAAATTATTATTTTCAAGTGCAAGTAGTAATGCTACATATATGTTTTATAATTCAAAAATTTCGATGATTTATAATATTCATTTTTCACAAAATTTTTTTGATTTAAAATATTTTTCAAATATTTCAATTTTTAAAATATGGATTGCTAAAATTTTAACAAAAATAATTGTTATATTTTCTTTATACTTAAATATTTTATTAGTATTTATATACAATTTATCTTTTTACGTAATTTAAAATACAAAATTAACAATTAACATCGATAATTCTTTATTTTTAATATAAATTTATAATATTATAATTCAAATATATCCCTAATAAAATATTTCATATTTTACACATTATTTTAAATTTCGAAAATATAACATGATTAACATTATAAAAATAATTACAATTTTTATAAAAAATATAATATAATTAACCTTACAAATTTTAATACCAAATTTTAAATACAATTGACATTATAAATATAAGGAATAATCCTTCGTGACCCCTTTGAAATTGGGTCGATCATTTTAGAATTCCAATTGAAAACCTGTAAAATATGGTTTGTACCTCTCGTATTTATATACATTAACAAATCATGTTTGCCTGTATCTCCGTCAGCCGTTTCTTGCTAAGGTCGATAACAACGACGCTAAAATTATCACTGCTTCGTGGAGCAACACCCAATCTTGTGAGAATATATAAAAGGTATATTATATTATAGACATGTTTAATGGTTAATACATGAAGTTGTATTTATTCTAATCCAATTAAAAGAGGGTATTTTTATGGTTCACAAATCTGTAATTTAATTTTATTATTCTCGTGATTTTTGGTTTGGATGATGGTTCAGAGAGTGTGATCTAAAATTTTAAATGCGTTTAATTCAAAAAATAGTTGTTCTTTAATTCAATTTAAGTTGCTAATATATTAATAAAATATATTAAATATGAAACACATTAGAATAGAATTGATTATTTGGGTCTTAAAGTGGGGCTTTCAGTGATATAACTTAGACCAGATGCAAACTAATTTATGCCATTCTCTGTCTCAACCTCACGCATTTAATCAAAGAGATAATGTTGTGTTTGGTAGTGACACTAGCATACACATTAATTCACCCTCTAAATTGGCATTGACAGTGTCTAATTGTTGATTTTAACCCATGCTCCCAAAGTCCATCCCCATCCTCATCACCATTACCATGTCAAAACTTATGGCTTTGTTAGGTAACATTACATTTAAGCACTTGTCCATGAAATAAAAATCATAGGCTACTTGAGGCTGGGGTTGCATGCATAATCTCATTTATCCTTTGAATTACATTTTATTAGTTGCTCATAATGTTAAAACATGATTGTGAAGAGTATGACAATATGTATTGCTGATACTTGAGATATGATATGAGCGAGTCAAGGCTCCATTTATATCTAGATCCTTATATAAACAAGTCAAGCTAGGTTATTTATCATGTCACTCTGATAGAATCAACTTACATTGAAGTTTGGTGGAGGCCAACAATAATGAACTTTTTTATCACGCGTAATTTTAGGAACATTTTTTGGTGCATGGCACATGACACATGACACATGGCACATTCATTCCCTTCTCGACCCCGTCTAGGTAGTCCTATCATAATATACAAATGAATCTTTCTCTAATCAAAGATTATAAAACATGTCAAATAATCAAAATATGTACATTTTAAATATCATGTATCACTTTCTATTAATATTTTCATATTTATATGTTATATGCATTAACCATTACTTCTATGATACAGTCTATACAAATATTATACTCCTAAATCTCACCATTATTATTTTTCTCTATTTATTATTATTAATTTTTGTATACTATTTATTATTGCATTGATTTTATATTGTAAATTTACATGCAAACTCAACTTTAAATAATTTAAAATATAAAAGTAGAGACTAACCACTATGCGATCCTTGTTACAAATATATTTAAAATTATTCTAATATAATATAGAATAAATAAATGATTTTGATATAATTTAAATGAACCACTGGATATGTAAAAATATAGGTAATTATTTATTTTTGAGGTGATATTAATTATTTCCTTTTAAATATTTGTTAAAACTTTATTTTAATTATAATTTAATATTGATAATTTCTTGGGTAGTGGAGTAATGATAATTATTCTTTATTATTAATGGATCAAAATTTCATATATTATTGTGTTAATTTATTTTATTTTTTAATATTTGACTTTTTTAAAAATTGTTGTAATAATTATTTTGAATAAATTAACATGTTTAAATATATAATTAAATTTATATAATTTTAATTTTTAAAATAGTTTATTATATTTAAATAATTTATGGGTGGATGAAATTAAGGTTGTTATAAGACTTTTATTAAAAAAAATTAATATAAAATTAACATATATATCTTACATAAATTTATGTAAAATATGTTGAGAGATATCATTCTAAAAGTGTCAATATGCTTTTGGATTTGTGAAATAAATAGAATATGAAGCTCAAAAAATATATTTCTCATTATTTTTTATATAGATCTCTCTAAGATATATATGCAAGTTAATTAATAATTTAAAATTATATATATAAATAACTATTATTATTATTATTATTATTATTATTATTATTATTATTATTATTATTATTATTATTATTATTATTATTATTATTGATTTGTTTGTTATGATTCATATTTTATCTATTACATACATTTTCTCATGTATATACAATTAAATTTGACATATATATATATATATATATATATATATATATATATGGTTTTTGTCTATCATTTATAGTAATATCTATGAAGATTGGGAATCATTTTAGAATGTTGCATTCATTCCAAATTTATTTATAATAATCTTCACTCAATGAATATTTAAGTTTTATAATTTCATAATATTATACATCTAGTTTGAATGGGTTTAATTTTTTTTGTTATTCAACAGTGCCATATAATTCATAATAAAAGATGAAAGAACTAAAGGAAATATGTATATATTTTAATAGTTCGATGCACTCAAATTTTCACATTGCACCTACAAAATATTTTGATTCTAATTTAATACAAACAATTGTACATAAATCCATGACTCAAACAATGATCAAATTTAGTTTAGAAATATAAGCATACCTCTATTTTTATTTCATTTTTAGATAATTAAATTTGTGAAAAATATTCACCTGGTACTGCTACAACATAAATAACATCTCCACAAAAACATTTCTTCTTCTATCAAACTTTAGCTACAAGCTCACCTAAACAAAAATAAAAAAAATAATAATAATGTGGTTATTAATCCACAAAACAATAGTTTTTAAAGTATATAAATGAGGATTAGTTTTATAAGTACCATTTTATAGATTGAGAAAGTGTGGCTACAATGCCACTCAAAACAAACTTTGAAGTCTTAGATGGAAGCACAAGTAATTTCTTGTAAGCACACATTAGCATTGAAACTTTAATAAAATTAATTAATTTTACCAAACAAACAAAAAAAACTTCTTCGCTGAACTTGGCATTACATGAAACAAAAGGGAATGAATTTTGGTATAATGGATAATCATAATGGTATAATCTTATAAACTTACAAATTTGATGGGTCAAGCAAAAAAAAATTAATGTGTGATGGTGGAGAGTGCACTGAAATTTTTAAAATATCTTAATTTCTTAACTTGTAATAATGTCTATTTATAAAATTATGTGTGTGGGGTTATAAAAATGTTAGTCAGGGTTTAACTTTTAATAGTGTTCATTTAAAATTTTATATTTTAAATAAAAGTTAACATGGTAGGATAATGTTGGTCAAGGTTTTTTTAAATAGAAAAAATTATAAGTAATGATTAAATAGACATTAAATTAAAGGTTAAAATTAAAAGGAAGTGCACTCACTATATTACAACTCCCACTACCCCTAGGATGTTATTGTAGAATGTTTTTTGACATAATAATTTAATTTTTAAATTAAAAATTGTAAACTATTTTTTTCTAAAATAAATTAATCATTATTTAATTATAACAAATTAATTTATACTACTAATGATGTGAATATATATTTTATTAAAATTACAATTTATATTTAATTGTTAATAATTATTAATTTATAAATAATCATATTAATGCTATTTTAAATTTGTTAAAATTAAATTTTTATTATTAAAATATTATAAAAATGAAAATATAAATACAAATAAATGATAAAATAAAAATAAAAAATGTATTTATATTATTATAATTAATATGATTTTTACTTATTATAATTATTAATTTTTTATATATTTTTTTAAAAATTATTTATATTTATTTAATAATTATATACCATAAATTGATGGGATGTTAAAAACTTAAAAAATAATTTAATTATTTTAAGCTCTACTCAAATTCAAATCTCAATGAAATATTCTCACCTTTTACATAAAATTTGACAACGATTAAAAATGACACACTAATAGAAATAAAATCCGTTTCCCCATAGTTTTACATGGTTTAAAAGTTATTGAGGGTGAACACTTCTATCGATGGTATAATTTTGAGACATCATAAAGAGAGTTTTATATGGTTTTCAAATTTTTTAATGTAATCAAAAAGCAAAAGCTATGGTATATATATATATATATATATATATATATATAAAAGTTATAAAATGATGTTATTATTTAAAATATTTGTATATTTATTAATAATTATTTTAAATTAGAAATTATTAGTATAATTTTTTTATTTTTTTAAATTAATAATTTTTATATATTATATTTTTTTAGAATAAAATAGTTTTACTTATTAAATTTTTTTAAAGGTTAATGGTTCTATCTTATCTACATTTTTAGATGTGACTTTTGTATTAAATAGAAGTTCAAAAAGTTTATAAGAACACAAGTACATTAATGTATTTCAATAATCACAAGAACATGTGGAAAAAACATTAAATAATTTAAATGAAATTTGTATCTTGAACATATTATGTCTATTATCACAACATTTGATTGAGCATTTAGATAGTATTCATTATAACATTCATTCCATGGTAGTGTTATATGGCAGATAAAACTAGGCTACTTGATTGATTCATTATTGCATTTATTTGATGTGATGTCGTCAATATTGCATATCCTTAAGGGAATTGACAAGTATCTAGGGATTCAAAAACTATGTTAACCCTAAGCACAAACCTCAAAACAAATCATTTGAAAATTTCACTACCTTGTTAGGGTTTAAAGAAGAATAAAATATTACTAATGACTATGATGAAGTTTTAGATGATTAAGCAATGATCTCATAGCCACAAATATGATGAAAAGTATTAAAAATAGTTTCTTAATACCTACCATTTAGCAAAAATGTGGAGTTCATGGTTTGGGTATAGAAACATGGATTATATAGTTTAGGAAGGTGCTCTTGCTATGACAAGTTTTTAGAGTTCTCATTTTCTTTCTAGAAAAATGTTGATTCTAATGTCAAATTGCAATGATTGTTTCTAGATAATGTTCAAACCAAGAACTCTTCTAAACCATCTCCTAGTTATGTATTGTTCTATATTTATAATACTAATTAAATGTGATTTACTTATTTACATCATGTTAAACCTACTTATTTTTTTATTAAAAGATATACATTACATTTTTATGACCCTACATTTTTTGAAATCTTTTATAAAGAGAAAATGAATGATAAACTAATACAAGAGAAGAAATACTATCCAAATCTTTAGGTTAAAATAAAATACAAAAATTAGGATACACACAAGTTTGCAAGATGCATAATATTTCATTTGGGAAAACAATTTTAGCAAAGAACCCAACATAGAACCACTTCTTTTCTATTGCATCAACTTAATTGTTTTACAATACAATAATGTATTTCAATGTTATGTTTCATCCTAGTGTATGTGTAAGTATACTTAGGCACGTCAGTAATAAACCATCAAATCAATATTATAATACCATGGACATTGGAAACAATTTGAATATATAAGACATTGGATAAAAGCAACAAAACAGGCACCCATAAGGTCCTACAAGAAAATATCACAATATAGATAAGTGTAAATCATAAAAATTATAGAACATATTTCCAACATTGACCCACTTGTTGAATAATTTCCATATGGGGCCATAAGGTCATACTTTTAACAACAAAGTGAAACCATTTGAATCAACATTTTTCATCAATAAAACATCTAAATAATCAACCTATGTCAATGAATTAACAATATTCTCATTTGTATCAACCTTTTCCAACAAAACATTCCTTTCTTAAACCATTTTTATAGAAAAGTGATACTCTAAATCAATATGCTTTGACTAAGTATGATAATCTAAGATCTTTGTCAAACATATTAAACTTTAACTATCACAGTCTATTCTTATAGATTTCTATATGAAATCAATAGTCAAACACATCCTTTGTAGCCACATTACTTCATTATTAGTATGAGTGGTTGAAATGTTACTTTACCTCTATTGTAGATATTGCAACAACTACCTGATTTTTTCTCATCAAGCTCACTATTATACCAAATAATTTAAACACAAAGGAACTTGTAGATCTTTAAAAATCAATTTCTCCTGATCAAGGATAAAGTAGTGGATCCAAAACGTGTTGATCTTGAAAATCAAACACAATTTTTTCTAGAAGATATTACTCGTTGTTTTATGGATTGTGGAAGCATAAAATATTTGAATTTCACCATCATAGTTAGAATCAACAAAACCTTTTAAATTCAAATTTTTACTCTCTCTAGGTCTTCATTCCTAGAAGATAAAATAATCTAAAGTGATGTGTATATATTTAAATATTCTCTTCACAAGAACCCAATGTTCCTTTCAAGGGTTGGACATAAATCTAGCTATAACTCTCACTGCATGGGCAATGTTAGGCCTAGTGTAGGCCATTGGATACATTAGGCTTCTAAAAACATTTACATATAGAACCTAAGACATGTCATCAATTTTTTGTTATGTCTTGGGACACTATTCAATAGATAACTTTTGACCAATAAGAAAGGGAGTATTGACATGCTTACTTTCATGCATCCTAAATCATTGCAATATCATCTTAACATAGTTTCTTTAATTTAATCATTTTTTTTTTTTAATACACTCCCTTTTAATTTCTATGCCCAAAATAAATTTTGTCACACCTAGATCCTTCATATCAAACTAATATTTGACTATATTCATCATATTATTTTTAAAAATGACTAATATTTAGCATCTCATCTACATATTATGAATGATTAAAAAAATTTATTTTTAAATACATATAGGGATCAAATTTTATTTGTACAATCCAAAGTCACAACACATACCTATCAAACATATGATTCCACATCCAAGTTGTGATTACTTGAGGAAATAAAAGGACTTATTAACCTTCACACCAAGTCTTCATTTCGTTTCACCTTAAAAATTTTAGGCCGTACATCCTTTCATTTTATTTCAATATTGAAATAAAAAACAATAGACAAAATAGATTTAATAGAAGTTAGCTTAGAACAGAATAAATAATATCACCAAAATTAATTCCCAGTACCTAAGTGAATCCCTTTTCTACCAAGCGAGATTTAGACTTCTACATTGTACTTCTTGAACACTCACTTGTAAAAAATAAGTTTTCGACTAGGTCTCCATTTTATTCTCCATGGAATTTTATAAATACTTATTTTCATTTTATCCAAGTGCCTCCTTCACAATATTTGGGTGTTCATTAGTTACTAAAGATATAGATAAGATAAATGCATTATAGAAATCAGGTGGTCTATATATTTTGAGTATTCTTCTAAATAGATATGATCTTATTAAGATGGGAGTTTTAGATTATTCCTCTTCCAACTCATCATCCTCTTCTTTATTTGAATCTTCCTCGTGTAACTCTCTTGTTGGTTCATAGTATTTAGTTTCTTTATATTCAGACATAGATTCTTTCTCTTTTAAATCAACGTGTACCTTTTTAGGTTCTTCCTTTAATTTTCCTTCCTATTTTGTAAGACATTTAATTTATCTGAAGATTACATTATATTTTTAAATAATCTTCTTTTTTTCTAGGTTCCAAAGATCATATTCTTCTACATGAGTGCTATATCCAATAAATAATCAATTGACTGATTCATAATCTAACTTAGTTCTTCCTTATTTCAAAATATGCATATAAGCATCACAACCAAAGATCCTAAGAAGTTTGAGATAGGTTTGATTACTATTCTATTCTTCCTATGGAATTTTACTTACTAGCACTAATGTGGGAGATATATATTTATTAGATAACGTATAATTGTGACTACTTCTCCCCAAAATTTATATTCCAATTTTGTGCCACTTTGCATACTTCTCACCTTATCCATCAAAGTCCTATTCGATCTTTCTAAAACTCCATTCCATTGTGGTGTGTTTGGATTCATATTTTTCCTATCTATTCCACAATCCTTGTAAAACTATTTTAATGCATTAGAGAAAATATTATCCACCATTATCACTTATGTATTATTATTGTAAAATAATATTATAAATCTTAGGAGTAATTATATGAGATCTTCTGCTCATATTGGTAAGCTAGAGAGAGTCTTCTTAGGTTAATAGAGAGTCTTCTTAGGTTAATAAAGAGTCTTCATGGAATATGATATGAATAGTCACATTCTTGGCCATTTATTAATATAATATTTTATTCTTCATTAATATAATTTCTAATATCTTTGGTTTTCACTAATTCTCATCATTCTAATCCCAGCCTGACATTGGTATCAGAGCATAAGATTTTCAATTTTATCCCTTATCCATTCATTATTTTTTATATATTTCATTTAATATCCAATCAAACTTATTTAATGTAGTATTTTTCAATGACAAAGACCATGTATTGGCTATTTTGATTTTTTTTTTAAAAATTTTATGGTGTACTAAGGGCACATAAATTAGTATGTCAATTGTATGAACGCATTTTAATAGAATTATAGGATGCATTTCTTAGTTCCTGGCCTATTACAAAGTGTCTTAGTCTAATTAAAGGCATTTTTAGGATGAAAACTATAGAGGATGGATCTTCAGACAATTGTAGTAGGATTATGGCTGCAAGAGCTTCAAAACAACAATCTATAATGGCAATTTTTAGATTTGAAATCAATCCAAAAATCATGTTTTTGTAGAAAGAGTTGGGAGCTTGCATGAAGAAGTTAAACTATTTCAATGCAAAAGCTGCTGTCAAAGCAAAAGCCAATTTTACCAGATTTTCCTACTTAAAAAAAATGTACTGGTTTCATGCTTTTCTCTTTTTTTTAATATTTGTTCGGAACATTTTCCTACCTATCTGAAATAAAACGCCTGTGTTCTACTCCATTGAATTTCGCCTTAATTCTTAACTATAAGTTTAAGAAGGTTAATTATTCAGTTTAAGAAAATTGATTATTCATAAATTGAAATAAGAAATATATATACACTGATTCTAAATATATCACTTTGAAAACGAATTTGAGGGACGCGTGTTGTTTCGAAAACGAAGTTGAATTTAGCCATCTGAGAGAAATAGTCTATCCAAATACGTAGATATTAAAAATTATAGCGACGAATCGATGACTGCCACGTATCACCGACCTGGTGCAGTATTTTTTTCCCTATAGTAACACGTCAGAGGAACCCGGCCAGTGCTTTAATTGTCGCATACTGTCGCTCCACCCGCCTCTTCTTTTCCTTTTTTGAAAATAGTTCATTGAAATTTTTTGATGATCTTGTGTCCCTTTTTCTGCGTGGTGGTGTTTGTGTTTAATATTATTGTTTGGTTTTAAGTGTTGTGTTTATTTTGATTTTTTAATTTTCATTTATATTTTGAATCAGGTTTTTTTTCTAATATAAAGTTTGATTGGGTCTTTTCAACAATTTTTTTTTTGAAAATAGTTAATTGAAAAACTTTGATGATCTTATGTTCTTTCTTATGGGTATTATCGCATGCGTTTAATATTGTTGTTTGGTTTTAAGTGTCGTCTTTAGTTCGATTTTATTTTTATTCCTATTTATGTTTTGAGTCAGATCTTTACTTCCAATGTAAAGTTTGAGTCGTGAATATCAACTGGTTGTTTCGCTATGTAACCTTCATGTATTTTTTTTTTTTTTGGTAATATATGATACCATGAAGCATTCCGATAGTAAAAATTTGGTTTTGCATGTTTTTTTTACACTTGGTTGACTTGTTGTTATCCGTATCCAACATGCTCGATGGGATTTTCAAAGTTACTTTGCATTTTATTTAGCTCTAACCCTATCTTTTAGGTGGATTAACTTTATATAAATGGTCCTCAACCATTCTATCATAACCATTGTTGTTCACGTTGGGAAAGATGGCACTGAAACAAGCTCGTAAATTTGTCCCAAAGATCTACAAGGAATAAATTTTGATAATCCTACTTGTCACAATGTCTTTTTGCAAATAGATGATGTTGAAAATATTTTTATATGGTATAAAAATAATTGTCTCATTGTTAACCATGTTGGGTAAATACCCTATGAGAATTCCCTCAATGCTTGGATTAGACACCATTGCAAACCATTGGGGTTTTAAGGTATTGGTGTTCATAACCTCACCAAGGATTTTTTTTTCTTGTTCTTCTTTAATGAACCATCATAAGTGCAAGCTCTTCTTTGTAGGTTGAGTTGATGGTTCCTTCATAATAACCTAATGATTTTATCCTCACGATCTCATAATTTTGAGGTCTCCAAGAAAACAACACTTAAGGTGCCTGTCTAGGTTGAGTTACTAGGGCTTCCACTTTCATTATGGGCCTTTCTCTCTTAGAATTTCAAACCCATAGGGTGTGTGCTTTGCCATAAAATGGGAAAATTTTATTCTATGTGACCAAACAAGCATGTCTATGTCGAGGTAGGTTGATTTGATGAAATAATTTATCGATACAAGGAGGGACTGAACACTTTTTGTAAAAGGTCACATACATAAACCTTCCAAACACATGTTTTCGGTGCCAATCAGCCAACCATAGGATTCAAGATTTCCCTCTCATGGTCCACTCAAGGCCTTTTGTCAAGTAATCGCCACTTGGAAAGTAAAAGGCATTGGCTGAAAATAATGATGGGTGGACCACTATATCTAACAAGAAAGTTGCCATTGGAAATAAAAACCCTAAACCAACACTCACTCCTCATGTTATCAAACCCCAATAGGGTATGAAAAAAGTGGATGACATTATTCCTCCTCCCCCAATTACTCCTCGATCTCTCAAGTTTTCAGCTGTCCCACAGAGCCAAGTTTGTTAAGAGAATCACTCACTGATTATAACTTCTAATGTTGGGACATCCTTTGTTAGTGATCCCAACATGAGCAGGTCACATAGTCTGCCACATGGCACTAACAACTCTCATAGACAAAAGAATAGGTCTAAATGTCACTCCCTATCAATAGGAAAATTTTTATTACCACACCAACAACCACTATTGGGTAATCATTTTGCAATGCTTGGCTCATAAGAATACTTAGAGGATGGATAGGGAGAATTATACATGGAAGATTCTAGTCAATGAATCTAATATCATAGAATGTTTGAGGTCTTAGAGAGTCCTCTTGCAAATTGTCTATCTATGCCACTTTTAAATGTTTGGGCATTTTAGATTTTATATGTTTACAAGAAGTTAAGATTTCAATCTTTATAATGTAGACCTCTATGAGATGTATCAGGGCTAATGCATTACACTTTTCCACTTCGTATGAAGATGCATGTGGTGATGCCATTATTTTGGTTTCACTAAAATTTCACTCCTTAATTATTGCAATGGGAGAATATTCATATCACATCCGGTTATATGGTATGCTTGATATCAATGGACATTATTTAGGGGTTCTTAATGTTTATGCTCTTAATGATGGACCTGATAGAATTGTCTTATGGAGATGGCTTGTCGAGAATATACCTTTTTTAGCCTAGAAATTTTTTGGAAACTTTAATATGATTGAAATCCCAGGGATAAAGTTAGATCCCTCCCTATTTGGTGGTGTGCAAGGAATGTGAAACTCAATATTATTTTAAAAATTATTGGGGCTTCATGGATCATTTCTTTTGACGACATTCATTAATTAAAAAACCATTGTTTACTTGGACCAAATTCTGAACCAACATCGATTGGGTTCTCAAGAAACTATACTATGTAATGCTTTTTGAGTAACACATGTTCTCCTTTTATGTTTTAGATGGGAATGTTTTCATAGTTCACTTGAAATTTATCCTTTCTGAACATAGTCCCATCACTTGTAGACTAGGATGGGGAGGTGGCCTTCAAAAATTCCCTCACAATCAATTATTTCTAAATATGTCATTTCTTAGCCATAAGGTCACTATTCAACTCATTGCTAGAGTGTGGAACTTGGATCCACATCCACCACCTGTTGCTAGTTGGTTCGAGTGGTGGAATGATGTGATCAACCACAATGTCACCTTTATCTGCCACTATAGCAAGTAGTTTTCATGAGTTCTAAAGTGTGTTGATGGTGTTGTCTCTAGAGATTACTATAGGGTTTCTTTTTTGATTGAATAAAGCCCCTTTGATTCTCAATTATAGGCCATGACTTTCACACATAAGCATTATATTAAAGTTGTTTAAATACATGTTGCCTGAGGTGCTCATATTATGGCCTGATTGCAGTGGCTTAATATTGGTGATCATGTCTCTTAAGGATTTTTTCAAATCCCTCAAAGCCAAACAAGCCAAGCATCAAATTAAATCCATAAAAAAACACATAGTCATCTCACCAACCTACCAAGACCTACTCAACCCTCATGGACCACTATATACTTATATTTCAAGCCTAGAAGAATATGGTGGAGAGAATGCAAGCATTGTAGGAATGTTTAGATGTGGCTGTAGATGATATTTTATGATTATATAGCACTTCAATCTTGTACACTAGGCAAACTCAGACCTTGGTTGTTCCTCTCAGTTCTTTACCTTTTCCACTTTTGCAAGTCTTGTATCTACTCTATCTTTGTGCCCCTTGTCTTATATCTCTTATTCTAGCCAATTTTATGTTGATGACCTAGGTCTTCTATCTTTCATAGAATACTTATAATGTACTTATCTTTAAGCCCTTCAAGTTTAGAACTTGTACCTGCTTTCCTACTCCCTAGACACTAATGTCTGAGAGAGATAGTAGCATCGATGTTATTGTCATGTCTTGATACAAGTATCAAGTGCCCTAAAGTCATCCAATTTACAAATGAAAGGCATCTTAAAGGTCAGCCTAAGTGCTTTAATGCAAGTTATTACTCCAAAGGGATTGATATAAATACAAGAGCAACCTTCATTCATTCCTCACCTATGAATACCTAGTAAAAGGACCAAAGAGAATTCAATAAAATAAATATCCCCTATTTAGTCCTATTTTCATACCAGTCATAGGGATTGCACATCTATAGGTATTAAGTACTACAATTTTCCAAGTTACAAGCTAGGTCATTGTTGTACTTACTTTGCACATATTGTATGATTCACACATAAACCAACACGTAGGGGAGAACTACATGAATCTGAGGCTCTCTTCTGGAGTATTAGCTATGTAAGCAGTGCCCACTGATAATGGGCTATTTGGGATAGATCGACACCATGTGCCCACTAACCCATTTTTCACCAAGGTCACTATAAAGACAAAGAACTAGGATTTTACAAATTTAAGCGACATTCCATGACCCAAATCTAAATGCACTAGAGTGAAGGTGAAGCATAAAAAACATTTAGGTGGTTGCATCATATTTTAGCAGATATTTTGTATAAGATACTAGCTTTGAACTTAAACAGTAACATCAACACAACCATCCTAGGCTAACATTACTATCCAGAAAGCTAGAAGTATTAAATTCATAATCTGATGATTGTTCTAGAATCTCCTTTCTGCTTACTTTTTGTGTGTTCCAGATCCATAACTACATTAGCATCAAAACAAGCTAATCACTTCACTTATTTATCATTTCTATAACTAGCGTATTTGTACTTTCTATATTTAGACTATCTCACTATAATAAATTTAGTGTATGCTTATATATGATTTTAGCATCTAATTAGCCTATTATAGATCTAATTATCACTCTTATGCCATTTAATTTCTATATACCCATTTAATATCTAGATAACACCAATCTAGATTATTTTACTGTTAAACATTTTGTGAACTCGATCTTCTAACATCAAACCCTAGGTCACTTAGGGTTTCATTGGACCCAATTTTTTTAATATATTCTAAGTATTTTTGAGCCATAAGTATAGAGATGCAAGGGCATGGGATGAGCGTAGAAGACCATGGTGTGGGAAATAATGACATAGAATAGAGAAATAGGGGAGAGTAGTGAAAAATATCTTGGCACAGATGGGTGTTACAGAAGACAAGGAACCAGAGAATAAGGAGCATAAGATGAAGTAGTAAAAAAAGTGCAAGAATAAGATAAGGGCACAGGAGTTGGAGGAGCTTACAAAGTAATTCATATAAGTATCAAATATTAATGGGAGCATGAACCTAAAACTAGTTCATGAAGGATGAGGATCATGAAATTAAATATATAGCATAGAGAAAGTATATAGGGTTTATTAAGCCCTATTTAAGAGGAACTTAATTGTAATGGCTATTCACAACTTATTTTTTTGAAACAATCATTGGCTTGTCATATTTAGTGTATTAATGATGTAACCTGAGAAGGGGTCAACTTGTGTATAAATAGCCCTTTGGATTTGATTAGAAAGTGTTGTTGAAAGTAGATATGTTGTTGTTGTCAAGAAAGAGAACTAGAGAGATTATGTACTAAATGTAACTTTGTCATATTATCAAATGAAATCAGTGGAATTCATATTTTGTGATTCATGATGTGTTGAATCTATTAGGTGTTAATTATAATTTATGATACTAGAGTAATTTCAATGTGTGAATGCATTAATTGGTTAACTCTAGAATGATGTTTCTATTAACAATGATTAAATGTGTTAACTCAAGTGCCTAAGTAATATTTGTATATTTACCATAACACAATAGAGTAGATGAGAACCAGTCTAGGCTATGTGCCTTAGGTGAGCACATGAGGTTACTCATGTGATATGTTAGTGCGCTACCACATTGGCTTCTCCCTTCCTCTAGGTGCACAACTAGTACTTAGTCATGCATAACTAATAATAAAAACAAACCCAACATTTTTGTTCCATTGTTGAGACCCATTATATTTGGTATCACGATGGTAGAAAAATGCTCGAACAACTATCTTTGAAAAACATCAAGTGTTAGGTTGGTAACATAGAGGATAACTTTACACTTTAGCATAATGAACCGAGAGTTTTTGCATGCACATGGGTAGAGAAAAACTTATATGATTCTCTATATGAAGCATTCTTTGTATAATTACCTATTCACTTGCATGCTTGGCTTTTGGCATATGAGAAAGACCATTCAATAAATTACGAATGGAAGGCTTCTTGGTCAATAGCGCATCAGATAGCCTTAACGAATCTGAAAGCTAGTTGGACACATGCAATGGACATATGGTGGAAGGGAGTGCTCAATAGTTACATTTTTTAATATGTTGTATCTACATACTCTTGTCTAGAGGAAGCACAATTCAAATTCCTATGGTAAATACATGGGAGGTATCTTAAATAATTTACTTTAGAGATTAAGAAACTTATGGTTGATTATGGACTTGAGAGCTTACCCATGGATGACTAAAATATCTCATGCATGAGAAACATGATTGGTGGGGAAATGGAGAGGTATACATTGGTAGTTCAACATGGAATTTAGACAGGGAGAACTGTAGAAGCATAAGTATGATGAATCTAGGTGTAAGGTTATGAGAGGCATTCAGGAGGATACTAGAAGTGTTGCAAGAATCCATAGGAGGGCAGAAAGGGATGGTGAGTACTTCCTAACCATGGATTCATTCCATTAATTGGCATAGGTATGCATGGAAGAAATAGGACAAACATTGATATTGAAACCCAATCCAAATAGACCCAATTACCATACCAAAATGCATGCTCATGCAATTGAGTTTCACATAATTCTTTTTAGAAATTGGGATACTGATAGTTTAGAAGTTAAAGAATCTGAATGTCAGCTCGTAGAGAAATATTTGGAAGTGCAAGATCAAGATAATAATTTACCATTAATTTTTACCTTTTTATTACAAGAAAGACTTATGACTCAACCTTGGAATGTCGATGGACCAAATCTAACTAGTGGATAGACTATAGGCCCAACAATAACTAATCAATCTCCCTCAACACCCAATATATCTAGTGCACCTACTACTATAGGAGGCAAAAATATTGAGGATTAAGATTCAATTTATAAAATGGTGGTGGTATAATACAATATAAAAAGGGTGGCCACACCATGTATATCACAAGCATGACTAATCCTAAAATTTGAGTAGTTATGTGCTTGGCCATAACTAATCTGGGAGGTATAGATAGGTGGAAGGAGGTGGATATGGCCCACCTATATGTCACCATCTAAATGTCTAAGGGAATAAAGTAAAATTTATCCCTATACTTTGCCAAAAACATTGATTAGGATGCTGAGAAGGCACGTCCCCTACCTGACCATAAGTTCCCTTTGGGCACAATTTTGTTGCTACTAGTTTTTGATGAAATTAGCATCTCAGATTATTTCGATAAAGAAATAAATTTGGTGTACCTAACAAATCATAACTCCCATAATAAAAGTTTCAATCAATTCACATGCCTTGATGCCATCACACCCTCCTACAAAGCAAAAATGAAGGTTGGTTTGATGGCATGAGGGAGGTGTTTGTGAATGAATGGTGCATACCCAAATATTTGCCCATGAATATGGAAATTGTTGACCAAATTTCACCTTAGTAAAATTTGTTCAACCATTTTCAAGGAGAGATAAATAGTAGTTACAAGAACAAGTCATTTCAGAGGTCCAAAATTACAAGTCAAGGAGGCTAAGGTGTTTTGGCTCTATTGTAGTGTATGTCAGGTTCTCCACAAGTCAAGTCTTGGCCTCTCATAAACCTGAGTTACTCCTCAAGACCAAGTTAGGTTCTCTGAATGACTCAACTTATAAACGTTTTGTGAGTATAATTAATCCAGGTTTATGAACCTAAATTACTCCTTTCAATGCTTTGTGGGTTTTCAACGATGCATGACTTTGGGTTTTCCAAGGAGCAAGTATTATGACTTTATAAGCAAAAGAATTTATAAAACCCAAAATGGTCTTAATTCTTGCCTCTTAGAAGTGGCCCTTCAAAACTTTTTTGAAGGGCCTTTCTTACCTTGTTCCCCACCCCAAGTGTCCCTTCAAATTTTTTCAAAGGGCACTTTATTTTCCCAAGTGTCGCTTTAGACTTTTTTGAAGGGCATGTTTCTTCGAAGTTTCAAAAAAGTTTTGAAGGGCCATTTACTTTGGAAACACTCTTCAAATTTTTTTGAAGGGACTTTGTGCCTTCCCTAAGTGTCCTTCAAAACTTTTTTGAAGGATACTTTCCCAAGTGTCCTTTGAGAAAAGTTCCTGAAGGAACTAGCCGTTGAATTTTAGACAAAATCCTTGAAATAATTCCTTCAAACAAATTGTTTGAAGCAATAATTTTAGGAAAATTGCTCAAAAATAAGAAACTTGACCTGATGGATCCCCATGACATGCTGTAGGATGTCAATTTTAATATAGCCAACTAGTCATTGGGGTGCAAAGATGACATGCCACAAGATGTCAAATTCAAGGTGGCCAACTAGCCATTGGAATTCAAAGATGACATGTTGTAGGACATCAAATTTAGGGTGGCCAACTAGCCATTGAGATTCCAAAGTGAAGGGCACTTTTCTTCCAAGTGACCCTTCAGAAAAGTTTTGAAGGGCACTTTTCTTCCCAAGTGACCCTTTAGACTTTTTTGAATGGCACTTTGTCTTTGAAAATGCCCTTCAAAAAAGTTTTGAAAGGCCATTTACTTTGGAAATACCCTTCAAATTTTTTTGAAGGGACCTTGTGCCTTCCCTAAGTGTCCTTTAGAACTTTTTGAAGGACACTTTCCCAAGTGTCCTTCGAGAAAAGTTCCTGAAGGAACTAGTCATTGCATTTCAGGTAAACTCCTTGAAAGAATTCCTTCAAATAAATTATTTGAAGCAATTACTTCAAGAAAATTTCTTGAAATAATAAACCTAACTTGATGGATCCCCATGACATGCCATAGGATGTCAAGTTTAATATAGAAACTAGTCGTTGGGGTGCAAAGATGACATGCCACATGATGTCAAATTCAAGGTGGCCAACTAGCCATTGGAATTCAAAGATGACGTGTTGTAGGACATCAAATTTAGGGTTTCCAACTAGCCATTGAGATTCAAATATGACGTACTACAGGATGTCAAATTCATGCCTAAAGTCTTCAAGGAGTAAAGCCATTTAGAGAACTCGACAGAGTCTTAAGCAAGGATAGTGCAAATCAAGTTTCCCAAATAGCTTTGTTTATGAATTTAACAAGTAAAAGCAATAAAAAATCTTGAAAAGGAAAAGATAATGCTTTATGGGTTTTAAAAAGAGCTTTGATTATGACTTTTACAAGTAGAAGCAATCAAAGAACCTGAAGAAGCAAGTATAAGTAAAGTCACTTAGAAAACCTAAATGGGTCTGTAGTGAAAAATGCAGGAGCTCTCAAGAAGAATCTAAGGTTCACAATAGTGATCCAAGCCATTTATTATGGAGGGTCATCTCACCATTGATTTTTTAGTGATCCTAGTCATTTCAAGAGGGCAAATCAAAGAAAAGGACAAACTCCAACTGAATGAGAGAACAAATGGAATCAGTTTCACTAGGATGGTGACTGAAAAACATTTTGGGAGGATTCTATTTTGGCACCTAAGAGATTTGTCTTATCTCCCTCTTTTTCTATAAATAATACCCTTGGGCTCTAGTTTTGTCATCCATAGATAGTATGGTAAAGCCCTACTGAAATGTTTTGCCATTTTCTTGCCTAAGAATCATAAGTCTATTTTATTTCTAAGTTCTAGACATTTTCTTGGGCATGCAAGAGACATAGAGTGATATCAAGTGATGTTTTATCTTTTTATTCTCTATCTTTCATGTTTTTGAGCAAAGAGTTGAACCAATAGGTCATGTAGAGTGCTTTCTAGCTATATGAGATTTTGCACATGTGTAACCTTTTTTTTGGACTATATAGGTTGTCTTTTCTAGTTATTTACCTTATGTGATCTCATTTATTTTGTCTCTACATTGAAATACTTATGTTGGAATCTTCTAGAGCTTGAGTTGCAGACTATATTCTATTGTATTGTGCATAAGTATAGGGCATAAATGTGGATACTAATTCTTGGTGTATCACCATCTTAGACCAAGATTTTAATTTATGTAAACTTATGACTCTTTTCACTCATAAAAATTGGTTTAGTAGTCTTATTGCACAAAATCTAATACATGGAGCCAGTACTTTCAACCTAGAGGTTCATTTCCACTTATAGGCACACCCACAAGCCTAGAAATGTCCCAACGTTGCCCAAATTTGGAGGAGGCCTGAACAGTCCTCTTATAGGGTGCAAGATTTGGAGACAATAGTTTTAGCATGCCCGGTGGGACCTGAGTCATTCCTAAGTCAAGGTGAATGCTAGTCTTGATTCGCCTAATTAGTATAAGTACCCCTAACCCAACATTTGGTGACTTCAAAAGGGTGTGAATCCCTGATTCTAGACCAAGTTCTATATATTATCCTACATGGTCCTCATAAGGTCCTTAATATTTTCTGCCCAAGCCCCTTCAACTAAAGCTTTTCCTAAAGAAAAACACCGTGAACCACTCCTAGCCCTATTAAATATTTGGCAAGGAGGTTTTGGGGAAGAAGCAAAAGAGGTTAAAGAAGTTCAAGGAGAGGAGGAAGTTGAAGAAGAAGAAGAAATAGAGGATCATAAGGGAGGAAGAGAAATGGGAGAAAAAGGAGAGATAGATAGACATCAATATTTCCCTTCTTTTTATAACCAAAACCTAATAGAGCTTCTTGTATATGACCCCATCCCTTCAAATACTACCAAGAATCTTCCTAATTTCAATGGAGAGGGTCATATAACCCCATCTGAACATATTAGAGACATCTCTAATTTCTAGAATTTCCATAATGTTACGATGGCCAACATAGCCATTAGGATACTTGCCATGTCTTTAAAAGGCAAAGCACTTGACTGGTACAAAATATTGGAGGGGGGTTGCATTACAAGTTAGGATGCTTTTGGAGACCTATTGGTGATAAGATTCAAAAATAAGAGTGATCATGCTTCCCTAATACATTAGTTGAATGTAATAAGAAGAGGTCCAAATGAATCCATGGGATATTTCAATGAGATATTTCAAAGAACATGGTATAGGCTACCACCAATCATGAGACTCCTCCTAGCTTTGTGTTCCCAACATACCTCAAAGGGATTGGTACTTATGTTGTTATGTTGTAGTCAATGGGAGGATTCACCCTTCCAGGTGCATATGAGCTAGCAATTAAGGCTGAGAATAGTTTGATTTAGGATGGAAGACTCCCTCTAAGAGTTTTCATGCCTTTTTTGTCCCACAATTTTGTTGAATCTCCAAGCACGTCTCAGGTTCCCAATGTCAATGTGAAGCCAAGAACCTTTCCCAAGAAGGTGGATAACATTATGGACAATGATGAATAAATCAGATTATTGAGAGCTCAACTCAAACAAGCTCAATATCAGGGAAGTGTTCCTCCTAATGCACAATACTATCCTCAACAAGGATATAGGGATCCTTTCCAATACAATTATCAAGGGAGAAGACAAAATCAACAAGGTTACAATAGGCAGCCCAATGCATATAATCCAAATCTACTCTTGCCATAAAAGTTGTTGTCCCAGTTCATACAAATCTAGTACAAGGAGAAGATCATGTGGACCAATGGGGGCAGCCTCAAGGTCAATTTACACATGATAATGGAGGAGCCAACTATGATTTGACTAGACAAGAAACTACTCCTTACATGACAGTAGAAGAAGCATGTCCTAGCCAAAGAGATAATCATAGAGAAGGCAACAACCCAAGTGTGGGGATGATAAACTTTCAAGAAAAGGATAATTTTGTGTTGGCTCAAGGCATGTCAATTACAGATAATACAAGGTCCAAGAAGAGATCCTTGGGGGAAGGCTAGGAGCCATGAATAGTTCCAAGTGATGCCTCTCCAAGGCCACAAAACACTAATCAAAGTTATGCACCTTCTACAAGCCATATTCCTCAACAAAATTAGAATGTAACTGTAGCTACCAATAAAAAAAACATAAAGCAACAAAATCTTTATTACCATAAAAAATGAAAGAGAAAGTGAATAATCCATCTTTAAATATTGTGGACTCATTAAAGAGCACTAAGACAAGTGTATCCTTTTGGGAGGTTCTACATATACCTAGTCAAAAGGAGCTTTTGCAAGAGCAATTAGCAAGCATACAGGTGGCTCCTTAATCTTCAACACATCATAATGTGGCTCTCATTAAATTTTCAAATCATATTTTGGAGCCTTCCACTAAAGCTGAAAAGCCTCCACCCTTCTACCTCACACTCATTGTGGGAGATAAGTTGGTCCACAACTGTATTGTGGATAGTGGAGCAAGCACTACTATTATGCCTAAAGTAGTGACTGATAAGCTAGGTTTAAACTATGAGCCACATAGTAAAGGTGTGTTGTAGTTGTATGGAACTCCAACCAATATGGTAGGATTGGTCAAAGGTCTGAAAGTGTTTTTACATGGCTTCCCAAGCTTCCCTATCATGTAAGATATTGTGGTGTGGACCTTCCAACACATTTTGCTATATGCTTGTCTAGGGAATTTATGACTAAGATAGGAGGATACATTTATATTGATTGGTCCTTTATAGCTTTCTATACAAGCTATGGAACCAAGGTAACCATAAGGACTCAACCCTTAGCAAGGCTCTACATTGACCCATACTTTGAAACAATGACAAATCAAAACTGTCTAATCAGGAAAGAGGAGGAAACAGTCATGAATAGTGAAACATCTTCTCCTCTTGAAGATATTTCTGACCTCTATCTTAATAAATAAAACATCAGAACACATGGCCTTGATCCTTACACTTTCATTGAGGAAATTGATTTGGGACTTTACTGCATGCATGAGAAAAATGTCCCAATTCCTTCACTCGCCAATGAAGATCATGAGCTTAATGGCATGTGGTAAGTGTTTTTTGATGGTTCAAGGAGAAAATTAGGTGTAGGATCTAGTCTCATGTTATTTTCCCCATCAAATAATCATTACTACTCTTCTTATATGTTTCACTTCAACTGCACTTGCAATGTGGTAGAATATGAAGGCTTGGTTCACGGTCTCTAATGGGCAAAGAAGAGAGGAATCAAGCTTTTGAAAGTCTATGAAGATAGTGAGTTGATCATTTATCAAGTGATTAGTCAAGATATAGCTAAGAAACCCTTGATCAATTCATACATGCATAGGGTATGGGATGTACTTGAGGATTTTGATGCCTTCAACATCCAGCCCATACCAAGAGCCTTGAATAAGCACGTTGATAGACTAGTTGTAATAGGAGCATTTTTTGACTCAGCTACTGATGTTGAACAAGAGAAATACCAATCTCATATCAAGATCATTGTGAGACCTTCCATTCTAGATAATGAAGTGTCATGGCAAGTGTTTGAAAGTGATGAACACATTGCACACTTCTTGCAAAATGAAGCAGGCTTCTCTTCAAGAAATCAAAAGAAGTTACATGATCATTATGAAGAGTAGATTATACAACTAAAGACAAACAAAATACCCAAGGGGATGATTACCTTGGAGAGTATCTTTAAAGAGGATGATAAAAAAAAAAAACCAAAGAATGAACATGCCAACAAAAGAAGAGAACTATGAGAGAGTTCTAATTTTCAAGGATAAACTTTTGAAGATTGGTAAGGCTTATTCTTAGCTAGAAATACAAGATTTTGTTGCATTATGAAAATAGTTTCATGACATCTTTGCCTGGGAATAAAATAAATTGAAGGGATTCGACCCAAGTCTATCTCATCACACCATTGAGTTGGAGCATGGAGCTAAACCGATAAGGCAAAAACAAAGGCCTATCAACCCCAAGGTAAATGAACTCATAAAAAAGAGTTAATCAAATTGATTGAGTTTAGGATTATCTTTCCTATTAATCACTCAACTTGAGTAGAAAGCCTTGTGCCAGTTCGAAAGAAGAATGGATAAATCAGAGTTTGTGTGGATTTTCATGATCTAAACAAAGTGTCTTTCAAGGATCATTACCCACTCCCTTCCATGGAACAAATTTTGCAAGTTGTTCTAGGTTCTCAATGTCTCTCACTTCTTGATGGTTATTCAAGTTATAATAAAATATTAGTAAATGAAGGGGATCAATTCAAGATAGCCTTCACCACCAAGTGTGGGACCTTTGCCTACAAGAAGATGAGATTTGATTTATCCAATGCTGGAGCTACATTTCAAAGGGAAATGGACATGGATTTCAAAGGTTTGATCAATAAGTTTTTTCTTTTTTACCTTGATGATATAAGCATTTTTTCAAAAGATGTTGTTGATCATATGGGACATCTAAGGCAAGTGTTTGAGAAGTGTAGAGAGTACAACATATCTCTCAATCCAAAGAAGTGCATCTTTGTTATCCATGAAGGTAAGCTTTTGAGTCATGTTATTTCAAAAGAAGGCTCATCTACTTACCCTAAAAGGATTGAAGATATTATAGGCTTCTCTTTGCCTCAACACAAGAAAGGGATGAATTTTTTTTTGGGAAAACTAAAATTTGTAAGGAGGTTTATCCCAAACTTTGAAACTGTGGTAAAGCCTATCACATCCATGCTAAAAAATAACCAAGTTTTTACTTTGACAAAGGAAGGTAAAGGCAGATTTGAGGTAATCAAGGAAGCAATTGTAGCCTCTCCCACTCTCATAAATCCAAATTTTTCTAAGGATTTCATTCTTTATACTTTTTCTAACCTGGACACAATCTTAGCCATGCTTATGCAAAAGAATGAAGAGAATGTTGAGTAGCCATTTATTTTCTTCAGCCAAGGCATAGAAGACTACAAAATGAGATATTATTTTATTGAAAAGTAAGATTTAATCATCATTAGAGGCTTGAAATTTTTTAGGCATATGGTTTTTTACAAGATGGTCCATGTCATAGTCTCCCATCCTAGCACCAAGGAGTTTCTCTTAAGCAAGGATCTCAATGAAAAGAGAGCTAGATGGATCACAAAGGTGATGGAACATGGCATTGACATCAAGGTAACTAGCCTAGTAAGAGGAAGAGGTTTATGTGAGCACTTAACATTTGACTTTCAAGAGCCAAAAGAGCAATCCTTGGTGAATCAAGTTCAAGACTAGCCAGCTGATCAAATGTAGAATTAGATTTGGACACAAGACATCATTGGTTTTATTTAAAATGTTGAGTATCCCAATGGCTTGAATAAATCTAAAAGAAGGTATTTTAGGCTGAAAGTTATTCCTTATTGTCTTGTGGATGGAACTATCTTTAAGAAGGATGTGATCAATGTGTTGCTAAGATGAATTAACAATAACCAATTTGATATGCTGATAGAAAGGTTCCATAATGGTGTAGATGGTGGTCACTTCTCTCCTAGAACAATAGCTACAAAAATAATGAGAGCTGGTTACTATTGGCTTAGTCTTTTTAAAGACTGTTATCATTGGGCTAAGGTTTGTCCTCAATGTGTTTTCATTGTTGGCAAATAAATTCTTGATGCCATTCCATTGAATCCCATCTAAGTGGACCATCCTTTCATGCAATGGGGCCTTGACTTCATTGCCATGATCAACCCTCCATCAAGTGTTGGACACAAATGGATATTGACTGCTATAGAATACTTCACAAGATGGGTAGAGGTTATTTATTTGAAGGAAGAAAATGAAAATGCCATCTTGGAGTTCTATGCCATCTTGGTAAGCTCCTCATGTCATCATCTTAGATAATGCACTTGCTTTCATAACTTCTAAAACTTTTTATTGGGCAACAAAGAGTGGAGTTCATTTGAGTACCTCATCCAGATACTACCCTCAAGGTAATGGATTGGCTAAGTCTACCAAAGAACCTCATCAAGATCATCAAGAGGATGTTGAAAAACAATCAAAGAGCATGGCATAGTAAGTTGAAGATAGCCTTATGGGTAGACAGAATCAGTCCCAAGAAGTCAATTGGTAATTCTCCCTTTGTACTTGTTTATGGGAGAGAAGCTAGGTTATCCATATCATAAGATCTCCCTACCTTAGAACTTGCACAATAGCTAGAATTACTTGAGAACACTCCCATGGAGGTCAGATTGACAAAATTAATCTAGCTACAAGAAGCAAGAGATGACGTGCACAAAGCTTTGGAAAACCATCAAATTCTCACAAAGAAATCCTTTGACAAAAGGGCAAGGGAAAAAGTGTTCAAATAAGGTGACTTGGTCTTTAAATGGGATGAAGATATATCAAAACTAGGTAAACATACAAAGTTTGATACTTTGGGGAGTGGTCCTTACATCATCATCAAGGGCAAGTAAATAAACTCCTTTTAGCTATCCAAAACAGATGGAGAAGAGCTACCTATTCTAGTGAATGGAATCCATTTGAAGCCTTGCTTTTGGCCCTTATTTGCCATGTCCTAAATATAATTTGTTTTGGTATGTTTCATTTATTGTGTTTGTTTTCCATAAATGCTTTGTAGCATAGGTGTGTTTCCTTCCCTTTGTTTGGTGTGCATCTCTACCTTGTGTGTATTACCAATCTAGCTAGTGTGTTTTTGAACCAAAGCTTGTTCAGTTTTCTTTGAAGTGCCTATATGCATGACTCCATGCCCAATGGAAGGATGTAGGTGATTGGTCTTTGACATAGCAGGCATGCCTCCCCTTAAAATCACCAAGAATGTTGACCAAATTTCACCTCAGTATAATTTGTATAACCATTTTTATGGAAAGCCGAGCAATAATTGCATGAATAGGTCATTTTAGAGGTCCAAAATTACAATTCAAGGAGGCTAAGGTGTTTTGGCTCCAAAATGTCAGGTTCTCCATAAGTCAAGTCTTGGCATCTCATAAACTTGAATTACTCCTCAAGACCAAATCAGGGTCTCTGAATGAATGAACTTATAAAAGTTCCATGAGTAAAAGTAATATAGGTTTATGAACCTAAATTAATCCTTCCAATTCTTTGTGGGTTTTCAATTATGTACGACTTTAGGTTTTCTAAGGAGCAAGTCTTATGAATTTATAAGCAAAAGCATCTAGAAAACCCAAAATGGTCTTGATTCTTGCCTCTTGGAAGTGGCCCTTCAGAACTTTTTCAAAGTGCCTTTCTTACCTTGTTCCCCCCCAAGTGTCCCTTCAAAATTTTTTTGAAGGGCACTTTGTTCCTAAGTGTCCCTTCAAACTTTTTTGAAGGGCACTTTTCTTCCAAGTGACCCTTCAGAAAAGTTTTGAAGGGCACATTTTAGCCCAAGTGTCCCTTCGGACCTTTTCGAATGGCACTTTTCTTCCAAGTAACCCTTCAAAAAAGTTTTGAAGGGAATTTTTTAGCCCAAGCATCCCTTCAAAAAATTTCAAAGGGCACTTTTATCCAGGTGACCCTTCAAAAACGTTCTGAAGGGCACTTTTCTTCCTAAGTGACACTTTGGACTTTTCTAAAGGGCACTTTGTCTTTGGAAATGCCCTTCAAAAAAGTTCTGAAGGGTCATTTCCTTTGGAAATGCCCTTTGAAATTTTTTGAAGGGAACCTGTGTCTTCCCCAAGTGTCCTTTGAAACTTTTCTAAAGGACACTTTTCCAAGTGTCCTTCAAGAAAAGTTCCCAAAGGAACTAGCTATTGCCTTTCGAGCAAGATCCCTATAAGAATTCAATCAAATAAATTGTTCGAAGGAATTAATTTGAGAAAATTACTTAAAATGATAAACCTAACCTGATAGATCCCCATCATGTGCCATAGGATGTTAATTTTAAAATAGCCAACTAGCTATTAGGGTGCAAAGATGATGTGTCGTAAGACGTCAAATTCAGGGTGGCCAACTAGCCATTAGAATTCAAAGATGATGTGCCATAAGACATCAAATTCAAGGTGGCCAACTAGCCATTGAGATTCAAATATGGTGTTCCATAGGATGACAAATTGATGCCTAAATTATTCAAGAAAGGAGTAAAACCATTGAGAGAACCTAACAAGGTCTTAGGCAAGGATAGTGCAAATTGGGTTTCCCAAAGAGCTTGTCTTATGACGTTTACAAGTAAAAGCAATCAAAAAGCCTAAAAATGAAGAGAAAATGCTTTGTGGGTTTTCAAAAGAGCTTTGCTTATGACTTTTGTAGAGAGGCATGAGATTGATAAAACTAATATCAACCCCTATAATATAGTCATGCAAGGGTAGATCTAGGTGATTTTATATATGCTCAGGCCTTGAAAGAGAACATCAAGAAGCTAAGAGGTAGAAAAAGAACTGCTCCCCCCTCAATCATAAAAACACACAAAATAAAGGGCACAAATGAAGGAGAAGAGGCCAATACTATAGGTCACTAGCTTAATTAGGGCATAGGAGGAGCAGCCCAGGGCCGACCCTAAATGACAAAGGTGAACCCCATCACCAACAAGAGCCAAGGGACTACCTATAAAAACTTTAAAAATGCATATGACAATGTTATCACTTGCATTGTATTTTCATGGGTTGCATATTTAACTACATTCTAGATGTGTTGTTCGATAATTATTTGGTTGTTAGTTCACATGGTATAGAAACTTTAAAAATGTGGCTTATCACATCATCCCATTCTCACATTACCCTATAACCCCATATAAAGTATTCTCAAAATTAGAAATTTACATTGGTCATTGTCTTAGATCTTATAAGCAGAGTACACCTATTCTCCCTACATCTTCTTTCACAACTTAGAGAAATGCTAGCCTATGGTTTAGTGTAGGGGCTTTTCCATGATAGAGTCTCCCCTTATGGCACATCCTAAAAACATAACATTATTGTCTAAAAATATGGTAAATTTACTTGCCTATCTTGGTCCTTAGTGATGAGCTCGTGCATCTTAATATTTTCATGGGGATAATATTTAGGGGTAAAAGACTTACAAATAGAAAGTTAGACACTCTGGTGAAAATTAAAATGCTTAAGCAAATTGCAAATTGAAGCTTCATAACTTTCACCCATTTACTAAACTTTGGTGGTGAGCCCTCACATCTTACTAGTTGTGTGGGGTTAGTATTGGGGGGAGATGTCCCTTGCTCAGCTGCATCTAGCCTTTGATGGTGGGCCCATGTGTCTTTCTAGTCACATAAGACTAGGTGTAGGGGGTCACAAAGAAAATTGGAAGTCAAGATGAAAGTAATATCATATTCAAATGTGTCTAAAAATAAAATTATTTGAAAATATGTTCTAAATGTCCATGTTTAAAGAGGGTAGCCTTTTGCCATTCATCGACTTTATTAGGGCTAGTTATCTCTAGATAAAGTTAATAAAGTTAGTGTTTTATAAGTCTAGCAAGAACTATACTTTACACTTTGATCATAAATATTAGATCATATTCTTTTTTGATATGAAATTTTGACATATGATTCTCATCTCCCATCACCTCATATATATCCTATTTTCCCTTTCATCCCTTACTACAAATTGCAAGTCATATGTTGTGTAAACAAAACAACTAGGTAATCACTTACAAAATAAATATTAGCATAATTATAGTCACATATATTCATCCATCACATTGAATAATTTATATTTATATATTTTCCACATTTACATAAGCATTTCCCATAGCATCATATCAGAAACAAAGAGATACATATACATATCCATCATCACATGCCAAGCCATCTAGAGTGCATGAACTGAAAAATAAAATATGAAAGCTAAAGTTGCATCACATGAACAATAAGTAAGTGAGAGGTAAGCCAAAAAAACACACACACACACACACACACACACACACACACACACACACACACACACACACACACACACACACACACACACACACACACACACACACACACACACACACACACACACACACACACACACACACACACACACACACACACACACACAAAGGGTTCATGATATTTAGGGCATTATTCCCAAAAATAAGTCCATGATGGGTCTTACACATTTCTATTGCCATGCACCTTCGACTAGCCAAAGTAAGACCCATCATGGACTTTTTCTTGGGAATAATACCCTAAAAAGCATGAACCCATGTGTGTGTGTGTGTGTGTGTGTGTGTGTGTGTGTGTGTGTATTTATATACACAAATACATATACATATATCTATATACATATACACATATATATAAACACACATATATACATATGCATATGCACACATAATAATAACTATTGAGTTTATACAACAAAGGTATTTGATATAAAAATGCCTTCGTAGAGGGACAATATGCCTCAAGGCATCTCAAAAAGAATCAACATATACAACAGTATATAAAAATATATACACAAAGTAGTCTTAGGTGTCTGTCCTCCTCCTTTGAGAAGGTCCTAATTTAGAAGAGTGTTTGTTGATGTGACACTGGTGACATCTCTTACTAGTGCCTCTCTTTGAAGTCATCCCACTATTTTTTGGTTGAAATCTAGGTTGTTGACTCATGTCAAAGCCTCCCTTTGACATTTTCCTCCCTATCCTATGGATGGAGGCTAACCTTCCTCCCCCACTACCTATAATTGTGTCCACTAGGGCCTCTACTTCCCTCACCCTAGCCAATAGGGTGGAATTTTATGCCCTTAACTCTGTCAACCTTGTAGAAGTATGGCATGTATGACAAATATGTCTGTGTGCTAGCCAACTCCTACAAGAATCCTAACATATACAAGGAGTTCATCGCTTGTTAAGCCAATACTCAACTAAAAAATATTAATCAATCCATCCTTGATCATACTTCTCCACCTGCTCAAGGTATGTGCAATCATAAAGGGAAAAATGAATGTCAGATCCAATCGATGTCAAAATCTTAAGCAGTAAAACTAGTTATCCAAAAAAAGATATAAAGTGAACTATGATTTATAAGATAAAATATGAAAATCAATATTATACCTAGATTCACCTCATGCCACTCAAGGTTAGATTCATAATCTGTACCCTCCTCCTGGTCAACATCTAGATCCTCCTCTAGATCAACATATACTGGAACCTCACCATCCCTATGTCTTAGTTGTTGCTACTTTGCAGGATCCTCTTGAGTGGGGTCTTGTAATAGTGGTAGTGATGGTGGAGGGCCCATATATTTTTTCCTTTCTCTAGCTTATCCTTTGATGGCCTACCCAGGAGCTACAAGTGTTGTTTCCTATGGAACTGGTCAGGTAATAGGCACCCCCTTCACAAGTGGATGTCAATCTAATCACCATATCCTCAAAAATCTTGCCTCTTGAATCCCCCTATATACAACTCTAGGGATAGGGAGATTTATCACATAGGGCATACCAAAATATTATGACACCCTATCCACAAAATGAAACTCGATAAAATAATAGTTTATCTTGATGGCTATTATGAGATAGGCTCTCTCATTCACCCATTACCCAACCATGGCTTGGTAGGGTAGGGTAATCATATATACTAATATTCAATAATCCATAACCTATGGTAAAGCATGGAAGGATGACACATCTATCCATTTGGTGGCCCTAGTATCTCTTAGTGCTCCAACTAGATTTCCTCTCTGATAAGGGATCATCCACTCATAAACTCAACCCATAACAATGGTCAGGTGGTTGATAGAAATGGATCCTAGATGAATAATTTCATAAATATTTCTATTTGTCTACACTAATGCTCCTGATTCTAAGAGTAGTATGCCCCTCTCTCCTCAATAAATCACATGGTCTATAACCAACTATAAAACTATTTATATGTACCCTTGTCCCCCACTAGTCTAGAAGAGAGCATACTAATAATGTATTTGTTTAAATTGGGGATAAATACTCCCTTAAATTGAGTAAGCCTCATTCTATACTTAGCACCCACATCAGATGCATCAACATATTCAAAATGTCTGGCCAAGCTTTATGCCTCATGTTTGTCTACAGACTAAATAAAAACTAACAAACTCATCATGGGAAGGTCTATAATCTAATAGATGTCAATGAGAATGATCTCCAGTCATCAAGGGATTAAGGGAACATAAACATGTTCTGGTTAGGGTCCTATTAATTCAAAAGGTCACATAGTAGTTGATTGGAGGTGGGAATTATTCCCACCCATGTTATCCTCAATATCCTTGCTTGATCAAGAATGACCAACTCATTGGTTGTCAAAAGTGTCAAGACTTAGTGGAACCACTCTTGTTCCTTGGATTTGATCCATCATAAATAAGCAACCTAAAAGAACAAAAGGGATCCTAAGTCAACCTATGAACCAATTATGCTTTCAAAGTAAATCAAATTCCCTTATCAAGTACAATGTGTAGAAATTCCCTCGCTTATAGGCAATAGTTATGAAATCACCCTATGGTGGTGATGGAACCATCCTATGGTGGTGATGGAACCATCTTATGGTGGTGATGTAATCACCTAAGGAAGTTCTATAACCATCTTATGAGGGTAGTAATGTAATCATGTTGTGGTGGTTAAGCTACCACCATGACGGTTAGGTAACTTCCACCCTACAAAGGGGGCAATTCCATCACCCAAGTGGTAGTTCTGTCTATCAACAATGTCCTTTCCTAAATCCCCATAAAAACCCATAACATTTTCATAAAATCATAAAAATTTGGAATTATCCTAATCTACCTCTCCCAAAAATAATTTCAACACTAAACTTTTCAAATTTCACCATATTTTAGATAAATTTTAAACAAATTTTCAAATTTAGGGCAAAGATGAAAAAGTCAACAAAACCTACCTAATTGTGCTTAGTATATATTCTCATTGTGATTTTTTCCATTCTCTCATTTCCCTCATCCCATTGACTATATTCTCTCAAAATAGTCATAAAAAATCTAGAGCTCAAAATCTCTCAGAAGCAAATTACACAAATGAATTATTTTTTGCATTTTTTTGAATATATTAGGCCCCAACCTAGCTATTTTAGTTCAAAAATTTTCTAGTTTTTGCATTTTTGTACATTTTACATATATTTTATGTTGTGAATTAATATTATTGCCAAATTTTATGATTTATGCTCCAAAGATAATAATTTAATGTGTTTATATCTTTTGTAGCACACTTTTTTAGTTTTACAGTATGTGATGACCTGGCATTGGACTCAGTTCCATGATGATATAATTCAAGTAGTATGATCTTCCCTATACACAAGGTTATGTGGGGTCGTGGCTAGATCTTCTTCACCATTCAGGTAAGTAAGGTAAGTATTCCTAACTTCTTGTTTCCTTTCTACACACATTTACTTGGGACATGCCTTGCCAACTCATGATAAAACATCTTCCTAAGGGTGCAATATGTATGCACCCAAAATTTACATGGTGCAACACTCTTGATACAAATTTGATGATGATGTAAGGATATAATATTTTATGCTCCATAAGGAACTCTTTAGCTCTCTTCCCTCCTATTTTTTCTTCTCTTTCCCTAAGGCACCTCAAATCCCATTTTTAGTGGCCTATGTAGCTTCCCTTGGTCTCATCTCTAAGATCCTCCATTGGTGATGAAACTGCCCCTTATGGTGACAAAACCACCCCTTAGAGTTATAAAATGACTCTATATGTGATGGTATCATCAATGCATTTATGTAAATTATTGTGTCAAACCCATCATATAAGTGTAGTTTCATTTTAAATGTAGAGTAGTTATGTGATGTTTAATGGTGGTTTTATTCTCTAGGGAGACGGTTTCATAACCACTTGTATAAATAAGCGTGGTTTTGTCACAATTCAAATGTCTTCCAAAATTAGCTCCTACAACTCTAGTTTTGATGCATTTTGCATGTTTGGTGACACATTTCTTGATTTTATCATGTTATGTTCTCCTCCAATTAGGTCCAACTCACTCCCTCTTCTATTGTTAGCCATTAATATTTCCTCTCAAGTTGTACTCCCAGTTGGAATTAGTTGAAATCCCTCATGCAAGCTCCCAACTCTTTCTATAAGAAGGCCATTTTTAGTTTGATTTCAGATCTAAAAATTATCATTAGATATTTTTATTTTGAATCTCTTATAGCTATAGTCTTGCTATAATTTCTTGAAGATCCAACATCTATAGTTTTATTCCTAAAAATGCCTTCAATCAGACTAAGACACCTTAGAATAGGTCAATAACTAAGAAATGCATCTTATAATTCTATTAAAATGTATTCATACAATTGGCATATTGATTTGTGTGCCCTAGTACAATATATATTAAAAAAAATCAAAATAGCCAATACATAGTCTTTGTCATTGTAAAAAACTACATTGAATGATTTTTATTAGAAATTAAATGAAATATGTAAAAAATAATGAATGGATAAGGGATAAAATTAAAAATATTATGCTTTGATACCAATGTCAGGCTATGATTAGAATGATGAGAATTAGTGCAAACCAAAGCTATTACAAATTGCATTAATGAATATTGAAAGATTATATTATTAAATATCCAAAAATGTGTCTATTCATTTCATATTCCATGAAGATTATTTATAAACCTACGAAGATTCTCTAGCTTACCACTATGAGACAAAAGCTCTCATAAAATTACCCCTAATATTTACAATATTAGTTTAAAATAATATTACATAAGTGATAACGGTGGATAATATTTCCTCTAATGCATTAAAATATTTCTGCAAAGAATTTGGAATAGATAGGAAAAATACAAATCTAGATACACCACAACATAATGGAGTTTCAAAAAGAATGAATATGACTTTGATGGATAAGGTGAGAAGTATGCTCCGTGGCATAGACTTGGAAAGAAATTTTTTGGAGAATTAGTCACAAATGTATGTTACCTAATAAATATATATCTCCCACATTATCCCTATTCAATAAAATTCCATATGAAGAATAGAATAGTAATCAAACCTCTCTCAAACATCTAAGGTTATTTGGTTGTGATGTTTATATGCATATTTTGTAAGAAGGAAGAACTAAAATAGATTATAAATCAGCCAATTGAATCTTTATTGGATATAGTACTAGTGTAAAATAATATGATCTTTGAAACCTAGAAATAAATAAGATTGTTTATAAATATAATATAATCTTTGGAGAAGTTAAAGGGGTTCTAGAATAGGAAGAAAAATTAAAGGAAGAACATAAAAAGGTACGTGTTGATTTAGAAGAGGCAGAATCTATGTTTGAATACAAAACAACTAAAGAATATGAAGAAACAAGGGAGTTTCATGAGGAAGGTTCAAATATATAAGAGGATGATGAGTTGGAAGAGAAGGAATCTAAAATCCCATCTTAAGAAGATCATATCAATCTAGAAGAATATTCGAAAGGTATAGACCACTTGATTTTTATAATGCATTTTTCTTATCAATATTTTTAGTAACTAATGAACACCCAAATACTATGAAGGAGGCACTTGGATAAAACAAAAATAAGTATTTAAAAATTTCCATGGAGAAATAAATGGAGTCCTTGGGTAACAATTAGATGATAGTAGAAAACTTGTTTTCTACAAGTGAGTATTCAATAAGTACAATGTACAAGAAAAAATGGAGAAGTATAAATCTCACTCAGTAGCAAAGGGATTCACTTAGGTACTGGGAATTAATTTTGGTGACATTTCTTCTTTTATTGTTAAGCTAACTTCAATTATATATATATTTGCTATTATTGTTGAATTCAGTATTGAAATAAACAAAAGGATGTAAAGACAACATTTTTGCATGGGGAACTTGAGGAAAAAATCTATATGGTACAATATACAAGTTTTAAGGTGAAAGGAAATAAAGCCATGGTGTGAAGGTTAAAAAGTCTCTTTATTTCCTAAAGTAATCACAAAGGATGTGGAATCTGAAGATTGATAGGTATATGTTGTAACATGGGATTGTATGAAGAAAATTTGATCCCTGTATGTATTTCAATTTAAAAAAAAAAAAAAAAAAATCATTTTTAATATGTAGATGAGATGTTGAATATTAGTAATTTTAAAAAATAATATGACAAATGTAGTTAAATATCAATTTGACATGAAGGATCTAGGCGCTACAAATTTTATTTTGGGCAATGAAATTAAAAGGGAGTGTATAAACAAAAAAAATGATTAAATTAAATAAACCATGTTAAGATGATATTACAATGATTTAGGATGCATGAAAGTAAACATACCAATACTCCCTTTCTTATTGGTCAAAAACTATCTATTGAATAGTGTCCCAAGACATAAGAAAAAAAATGATGACATGTCTTTGGTTCTATATGCAAGTGTTATTGGAAGCTTGATGTATCCAATGGCCTACATTAGGCCTATCATTTCCCATACAATGATTATTATAGCTAGATTTATGTCCAACCCTTGAAAGTAACATTGGATTCTTGTGTAAAGAATATTTAGATATTTACATGCCACTTTAGATTATGATATCTTCTACAAATAAAGACCTAGAGAGATCAAACATTTGAATCTAAAAGGATTTTTTGATTCTGAGTGGGATGGATAAATTGATTTTCAAATATCTACAAGTGCCTATATGTTTAAATTGTTTGGTAGAATAATGAGATTGATGAGGAAAAATCTACAAGTGCCTATGAAGAGTTCTTCCTTGTGCTCTATTTAAAAAAGATGAAATATGTATTTTACGTTCCCCAAATATGTCTCTTTTGAATCTCTTACAGAGCATGTCAATAATAATATATAAGGTAGTGCCAATGGAAGTAATGTTAACATGGTCATCTTGAAACTTTGTATTCAACTTATTTAATTCAATAAGAACATCTGCAAGTAAATGGATGCAAAATTGTACTTAAAAATTCTTAACAAATCATACATTTTTTTATCCTCTCACTCCCATTGTATCAATAAAATAGAAATGAGTTTGACAAGCCTTTCCATGACCTTTACTTTAGAGAGCCACTTAATTTAATGAATTTACAACACCTCTAACTGACTGATTTGAAATGACTCCCTTAGATCTCTTAATGTTCCATGTCTTTTAGAAGATTTTTCAAGCCATGAATAATTTTTTTTACAAATTTGTCAATAAATTGTAGATCTGAAAAATAAGATGAAGCATCATTTTCTTCTAATGCTTCTCGATGAGCTATGTAATGAATATATATTAATTGAGGAGCATCTTGATGAAGCTTAGTAGAGAAACCTTCATGAATTCCCCTGATAGCAGAATCCCCATCAGATCCAAATCCAACTAATTTCATCATGGATAAATTCATCTCTACTAAAAGACTTATCATGACATCATGCATAGACTGAGTTGTTCCATCCTTCATTTGAAGGAGACGTATAATTTTTTTTACACATTTACCTCTTATTTCATATGTCAAATATGTAATGTAAAATATCAAATATTTTTTTATATTCTGATCAATACTTTTATTAACTAAAATTGAATAAAATGGGCTACAAAAAATCTCATCTTTTAACTTTTTTCAATATCTCTCTTTTGCAACTTGTAGAAACTATTTTTAGATGTAGTATTTGTATATGTAGAGTATTCATCTATTAGAGGCATGTGTGGAGTGCCTTTATACCTATTCAAGTCATAAATTAGATTATAGAGTTCTAAAGGTAAATCATGTATGAAAAAAATACATATTTTCTATCACAAATATGATTCTCTCCTTCTCAGTGTCTACCATTAGTTCTACATGTTTGGTAATTATAATTTTAATTCATTTTATTTCTCCATCCAAAAGTTGGAAATTAAATTTATGAGGCTCTGATTCTACATGCATTTTTAATCCACTGACTTGAAGGGTGGTACGATTCCTATTTTTAGCAAATGGAGTCTCTCTCTTATATTTTACACATCAAGAAAATTTTATCTTTTCAACATCATTGTATTATTTTATAACATAAGCGCATGGAAATATTATTTTTCATTTGGACTTGAATGTTATTTTATGTTTCTTTGATGTTTGTTTCTCTTCTCGAATCTATTCTCCATTTTATTCATAGTTTTCTTCTTGCATATGAACATCAAAGTCTTCATTTCTGAATTGGCATTGTTGATTAGAATCTCAAGGGATACGAAATACATTATCAAGTGATAGTTGTCTTTTATCTTTCATAGGACAACCAATAGAAGACATTTTATCATAATTTATACATACTCAATGAAAAAATTAAAATTAAAATTTAAAGTATAAAATTAATAAGTCCAATATACTAGAATGTAATATTAGGATTAAGATTAAGATTAGAATTTAAAATCATTTATAATCTCAATAAAAAACTTTATGTTTTATTAATTTATAATGATAAAGGTTTAAAATGATTTCTAGAATTCAAAATGTTATTCTTCTAGAAGTGCTAATTACTGAGAACTTTAGGATTTAAGTACTTAATGGCCATCAAAATACAATAGTATAAATAAGTTGATGCAATAAGTATACACTTTGCCTTACAATAACAATAAATGAGTTATATTGTTTCATTTTTATAACACCAATCTCCATTTGAATTAGTATTATATATATATATATATATATATATATATATATATATATATATATATATATATATATATATATATATATATATATATATATATATATATATATAGACACACACACACACACACAAATTTACTATGAGATTGATAATTATAGTGAGATTGGTTTTAGATATTTATAATACTAATGTATAGTGAGAGTTAGGATTGGTAAATGGTAATTTACACTCAAGAAAGTGAAGGACAAACAAGTTAACAAGTAACAACTGCTCACTCCCAATCCCACAAAATTGTATTAATGGCATTTATGTGACACGAAATATCAGTCCCACATTTTCGCTAAAACTTTTAAGTTATTTTAAAAAATTGGCTAATGAATTCCATTAAAACTTGTAGTTTTAACTTGTCAATGGTCATTACCAATTGGCATTGTTAATTTGTTATTCCACTTTACCAGTCAGCGTTGATGGCCAGCTAATTTTCTAAATTCATTTTAATGCATTGCCTATTGCCAGCTACCAATAATTAATAATGGTGATGGACCGATGACTAATGGAAGTGGACTATGGAGGCACAACCACAAGGTTTTAGAAGTTAGGGATACTATGTCTCTCACAAACCACAAGCCACAAGTCAAAAATATATAGATATAGATATAATTTGATACTATTATATATATTTAAAATACTAATTCAAAGGGAGATTGGTCTCATAAAAATGAAATAATACAACCCATTTATTATTTTTGTAAATTTTTAGGGCAAAGTGTATACTAATTACATCAACTTAGATAGGCTAAGATGGGTTTAAATTTGACCATTGATTTTATATATATGTGTGTGTGTGTGTGTGTGTGTGTGTGTGTGTGTAATATATATATATATATATATATATATATATATATATATATATATATATATATATATATATATATATATATATATATATATATATATTCATTGTAAATTAGTATCATAAATATATAAAACCACTCACTGTAATTACCAATTTCATGGTAAATTATTATTACACACACACACACACACACACACACACACACACACACACACACACACACACACACACACACACACACACACACACACACACACACACACACACACACACATATTAGTGTGTGTGTGTGTGTGTGTAATACTAATTTACCATGAAATTGGTAATTACAGTGAGTGGTTTTATATATTTATGATACTAATTTACAATGAATATTACGACTGGTAATTTACACAGATTTTAAAATGAAAAAATAAATGTATGATTTTGAAAATTCCAATCAGTCGGTCGTATGATATGTGTGACACACTATTGACTCATTATCGTTGAGTGAAAGACATAGGGTGAACAAACAAGTTACAAGTGGTCAAATTTGAACCAGTCATAACCCATCTAGAAAATGGCCATAAAAAAACTTAATCTATAAAATGTGTGACAATTATGAAGTGCATAATCATTATTAAAATGACAAAATAAGGGTGAGATTTAAAATTCTATAGTATACAGACTGTAGTGTGCACACAAAATATTTTACATGCATTTCAAATATATTTCACCATGCATTACACAAAATAGTTTATATTGTTTCATTTTTTTAATATATTTATAAGAATAATTTATTTTGATATTGGTAAATTGTTAGTTATAGTGAGTGGCTTTATATATTTATATTATTAATTTACAATGAGAATTGGCATTGGTAATTTACACTCAGATTGGTTTCATAACAATTATATATATATATATATATATACATACACTACAGATTAGTATTATAAATATATATGTATGTATGTATACACTGTAGATATGTATGTATGTACCACCATTATTAATGCACTAGAGTGAAGGTGAAGCAAAAATTATAAGCATCTAAGTGGTTGCATCATATTTTAGTAGATAAACCTAAATAGTAGCATCAACACAACCATCCCAGGCTAACAGTACTATCTAGAAAGCTAGAAGTGTCAAATTCATAATCTGATGATTGTTCTAGAATCATCTTCCTGCTTGCTTTTTATGTGTTCTAGATCCAAAACTACATTATCATCAAAACAAGATAAGCACTTCACTTCTTTATCATTTCTATATCTAGCATAGTTGTACTTTCTATATTTAGACTATCTCAGTATAATAAATTTAGTGTATGCTTATATCTAATTTTAGCATCTAATTACCCTGCTATAGATATTATTATCAATCTTATGCAATTTCATTTCTATATACCCATTTAATATCTAGATAACACCAATCTAGATTATTTTAGTGTTAAACATTTTGGGAACTCGATCTTCTAGCATCAAACCCTAGGTCACTTAGGGTTTTGTTGGACCCAAATTTTGTAATATATTCTAAGTATTTTTGATCCATAAGTGTAGAGATGCAAGGGCATGGGATGAGCATAGAAGACCATGGTGTGGGTGATAATGACATAGAATAGAGAAACAAGGGAGAGTAGTGCAAAAGATCTTGGCACAAATGGGTGTTACAAAATACAAGGAACTAGATAATAAGGAACATAAGATGAAGGAGTAAAAAAATGAAAGAATAAGATAAGGGCACAGAAGTTGGAGGATGCTACAAAGTAGTTCATATAAGTATCAAATATTAATGGGAACACAAATCTAGCACTAGTTCGTGAAGGAGGAGGATCTTGAAATTAAATATCTAGCATAGAGAGAGTATATAGGGTCTATTGAGCCCTATTTAAGAGGAACTTAATTGTAATGGCTAGTAACAACTTATTTTCTTGAAACAGTAATTGATTTGTCATATTTAGTGTATTAATGATGTAACCTGAGAAGGGGTCCACTTGTGTATAAATACCCCTTTGGATTTGACTAGAAAGTGTATTTGAAATTAGATATGTTGTTGTTATCAAGATAGATAACTAGAGAGATTATGTACTGAATGTACCTTTTTAATATTATCAAATGAAATAAGTGGAATTAATATTTTGTGAGTCATGATGTGAATCTATTAGGTGTTAATTATACTTTATGATACTAGAATACTTTCAATGTGTGAATGCATTAAATGGTTAACTCTAGACTGATGTTTGTAATAACAATAATTAAATGTGTTAACTCAAGTGCCTAAGCAATATTTGTATATTTACCATAACACAATAAAACTGATGGGAACTAGTCTAGGCTATGTGCCTCAGGTGAGTGCATGAGGTCACTCATGTGATATGTCAGTGTGCTAACACGTTGGCTTCTCCCTTCCTCTAGGTGCATGACTAGTACTTAGTCATGCATAACTAATAATAAAAACAAACCCAACATTTTGGTTCCATTTTTGAGACCCATTATATTTGGTAGCATGATGGTATAAAAATGCTGGAAATCTTTGAAAAACATCAAGTGTTGGGTCAGTCACATAGAGGATAACTTTGCACTTTAACATAATGAACCAAGAGTTTCTGCATGCACATGGGTAGAAAAAAATTATATGATTCTCTTTATGAAGCATTCTTTGTAGAATTACCTATTCACCTGCATGTTTGGCTTTTGGCATATGAGAAAGACCATTCGAGAAATTATGAATGGAAGGATTCTTGGTTAGTAGCACATCAGATAGCCTTATCGAAGTTGAAACCTAGTTGGACACATGCAATGGACATATGGTGGAAGGTAGTGCTCAATAGTTACATTTTTTAATACATTGTCTCTACATAATCTTGTATGGAGGAAGAAAAATTCAACTTCCTAAGGGAACTATGAAGGAGGTATCTTAAATAATTTCCTTTAGATATTAATAAACTTATGGTTTATTATGGACTTGAGAGCTTCCCCATGGATGAATAAAATATCTCGTACATGAGAAAAGTGACTGGTGGGGAAATGGAGAGGTATGCATTGGTAGTTCAACATGGAATTTAGACAGGGAGAACTACAAAAGCATAAGTATGATGAAGCCAGACATAAGGTTATGAGAGGTAGTGATCTCAGAGGCATTCAGGAGGATACTAGAAGTGTTGCAAGAATTTGTAGGGGGACAGAAAGGGATGGTGAGTAATCCCTAACCATGGATTCACTCCCTTCATTATCATAGGTATGCATGGAAGAAATAAGACAAAAATTTATAGTGAAACCCAATCCAAATAGACCCAATTCCCTTACCATAATGCAAGCTCATTCATTTGAGTTTGATAGAATTCTTGTTAGAAATTGGGATACTGATAGTTTAGAATTTGAAGAATCTGAATGCGAGATCGTAGAGAAATATTTAGAAGTGCAAGATAAAGAAAATAATTTACCATTAGTTTATACCTTTCTATTTCAAGAAAGACTTATGACTCACCTTGTTAAATCGGTGGACCAAATCTAAATAGTGTAGAGACTATAGGCCCAACAATAACTAATCAACCTCCCTCAACACCTAATATATCTATTGCACCTAATACTATAGGAGGCACAAATATTGAGGATCAAGATGCAATTTATAAAATGGCAGTGATCTACTAAAATATAAAAAAGAATGCCACACAATGTATATCTCAGGCACGACTGATCCTAAAATTTGAGTAGCTACGTGCTTGGCCACAACTAATCTGAGAGGTATAGAAAGGTGGAAGGAGGTGGATATGGCCCACCTATATGTCACCATCTAAATTTCAAAGGGAACAAAGTAAAATTACTCCCTGTACTTTGTCAAAAACATTCATTAGGATGCTAAGAAGGCACATCGCCTACCTAACCATAAGTTTCCTTGGGGCACAATTTTGTTGCTACTAGTTTTTTATGAAATTGGCATCTCAAAGTATTTTGATAAAGACTAAATTGGGTGTACCTACCAAAGCATAATGCCCCTACTAAAAGTTTCAATCAATTCACATGCCTTGATGCCATCACACCCTCCTACAAAGTAAAAATGAAGGGTTGGTTTGATGGCATGAGGGAGGTGTTTGTGAATGAACGGTGCATACCCAAATATTTGCCTATGAATATGGGAACTGTTGACCAAATTTTATCTTAGTAAAATTTGTTCAACCATTTTGATGGAGAGCTGAATAGCAGTTGAAAGAATAGGTCATTTTAAAGGTCCAAAATTGAATGTCAAGGAGGCTAAGATGTTTTGGCTCCATTGTAGTGTTTGTCAAGTTCTCCACAAGTCAGGTCTTGGCCTCTCATAAACCTGAGTTACTCCTCAAGATCAAGTCATTTTTTTTAAATGACTCGACTTATAAAAGTTTCATGAGTAGAAGTAATCTGGGTTTATGAACCTGAATTACTCCTTCCAATGCTTTGCATGTTTTCAATGATACATGACTTCAGGTTTTCCAAGGAGCAAGTCTTATGACTTTATAAGTAAAAGCATTTAGAAAACCCAAAATGGTCTTGATTATTTCCTCTCAAAAGTGGCCCTTCAATTTTTTTTTGAAGGGCATTTCTTGCCTTGTCCCCCCCAAGTGTCCCTTGAAGGGTACTTTGTTTTCCCAAGTGTCCCTTTGGAATTTTTCAAATGGCATTTTTCTTCCAAGTGACCCTTCAGAAAAGTTATGAAGGGAACTTTTTAGCCCAAGTGTCCCTTCAAACTTTTTTGAAGGGCACTTTTCTTCCAAGTGACCCTTCAAAAAGGTTTTGAAGGGCACTTTTCTTCCCAAGTGACCCTTCAGACTTTTTCAAAGGGCACTTTGTCTTTGAAAATGCCCTTCAAAAAAGTTATGAAGGGCCATTTACTTTGGAAATTACCTTCAAAATTTTATGAAGGGACCTTGTGCCTTCCCCAAGTGCCCTTCAAAACTTTTCTAAAGGACACTTTCCCAAGTGTCTTTTGAGAAAAGTTCCTAAAGGAACTAGCCGTTACCTTTTAGGCAAAATCCTTGAAAGAACTCCTTCAGACAAATTGTCTGAAGGAATTACTTTGAGAAAATTATCTAAAATAATAAACCTAGTGCATGGATCCCCATGACATGCCATATGATGCCAAGTTTAATATATCCAACTAGACATTGGGGTACAAAGATGATGTGCCACATGATGTCAAAATCAAGGTGGCCAACTAGCCATTGAAATTCAAAGATGACATGCCATAGGATGTAAAATTCATGGTGGCCAACTAGCCATTGAGATTAAAATATGACATGTCATAAGATGTCAAATTCATGCCTACAGTCTTCAATCAAGGAGTAAAGCCATTTAGAGAACCCGACAGGGTCTTAATCAAGGATAGTGCAAATCAAGTTTCCCAAAGAGCTTTGCTTATGAATTTTACAAGTAAAAACAATTTAAAATCCCAAATAGGAAGAGAAAATTCTTTGTGGGTTTTCAAAAGAGCTTTGATTATCACTTTTACAAGTAGATGCAATCAAAGAACCTGAAGAAGCAAGTATAAGTAAAGTCACTTGGAAAACCTGAATGGGTTTGTAGTGCAAAACATAGGAGATCTCAAGAAGAATCTAAGGTTCACAATAGTGATTTGATCCATTTTTTATAGAGGGTCATCTCACCATTGATTTTTTAGTGATCCTGGTCATTTCAAGAGGGTGAATCAAAGAGAAGGACAAACTCCAACTGAATGAGAGAACAACTAGAATCAGTTTCACTAGGATGGTGATTTCAAACCATTTTGGGAGGCTTATATTTTGGTGCCCAAAATATCTCTCTTATCTCCCTCTTTTTATATAAATAAGACCCTTGGGCTCTAGTTTTATCATCCATAGATATTACGGTGAAGCCCTGCTGATATGTTTTGCCATTTTCTTGCCTTTGAGCAAAGAAGCATAAGTCTATTTTATTTCTAAGTTCTAGACATTTTTTTGGGCATGCAAGAGACATAGAGTGAAAAAAGTGATGTTTTATCTTTATATTCTTTATCCATGTTTTTTATCAAAGAGTTGATCCAACAGGTCATGTAGAGTGCATTCTAGCTGTATGAGATTTTGCACATGTGTAACCTTTTCTTTGGACTATATAGGTTGTCTTTTCTAGTTATTTATCTTGTGTGATCTCATTTATTTTATCTCTAAATTTAAATACTTATGTTGGAATCTTCTAGAGCTTGAGTTGCAAACTATATTTTATTGTATTGTGCATAAGTATAGGGCATACATATGGATACTAATTCTTGGTGTATCACCATCTTAGACTAGGCTTTTCATTTTTAAAAACTTCTAACTCTTTTTACTCATACAAACTGGTTCAATAGTATTATTACACAAAATCTAATATAGGGAGCTAGCCCTTTCAACCTAGAGGTTTATTTCCACTTATAGGCACACCCACAATCCTAAAAATGTCCCAACATTGGCCAAATCTAGAGGAGGCTTGAACAACCCTCTTTTAAGGTGAAATATTTGGAGACAATAGTTTTGCCATGCCTGGTGGGACCCAAATTATTTCTAAGTCTAGGCGAATGTTGGTCTTGATAGGCCTAAGTAGTAGAAGTACCCCTAACCCAGTATTTGGTGACTCCAAAAGGGCATGAATCCCTAGTTTTAGACCATGTTTTATACATTATCTTACATGGTCCTCACAAGGTCCTTAAGATTTTTTGACCAAGCCCCTTTAGCTGAAGCTTTTCCTAAAGAACAACACCTTGAACCACTCCTAACCCTATTAAATCCTTGGCAAGGAGGTTTTGGGGAAGAAACAAAAGATGTTGAAGAAGTTCAAGGAGAGGAGGAAGTTGAAGAAGAAGAAGAAATAGAGGATCATAGGGGAAGAAGAAAAATGGGAGAAAGAGGAGAGATAGATATATGTCAACATTTCCCTACTTTTAATACCCAAAAACCAATAGAGATTCCTTCATATGACCCCATCCCTCCAAATACTACCAAAAATATTCCTAGTTTCAAAGGAGAGGTTCCTATTATGCCATCTGAACATATTAGAGACATCTCTACTTTCTAAAATTTCCATAATGTTACTAGGGCCAACATATTCATTAGGCTACTTGCCATGTCTTTAAAAGGCAAAGCACTTGATTGGTACAAAATGTTGGAGGGGGTCTGCATTATAAGTTGGGACGATTTTGGAGACCTATTGGTGACAAGATTCAAAAATAAGAGTGATCATGCTTCCCTAATACATCAGTGGAATGTAATAAGAAGAGGTCCAAATGAATCCATAAGAGATTTCAATGAGATGTTTCAAAGAACATGGTATAGGCTACCACCAATCATGAGACCTCCTCCTAGATTTGTGTTCCCAACATACCTCAAATGGATTGGTATTGATGTTGTTATTATGTTGTAGTCAATGGGAGGATTCACTCTTCTAGGTGAATATGAGTTAGCAATTGGGGCTAATAATAGTTTGATTTAGGCTAGAAGACTCCATCTAAGAGTTTCCATGTCTTTTCTGTCCCACAATTATGTTGAAGCTCCAAGCATGTCTCAAGTTCCCAATGCCAAAGTGAAGCCAAGATCCTTTCCTAAGAATGTGGAGAACATTGTGGACAAGGATGAAGAAATCAGATCATTGAGAGCTCAGCTCAATCAAGCTCAATATCAGGCAAGTTCTCCTCCTAATGCACAATACTATCCTCAACAAGGATATAGGGCTCCATCCCAATATAATTATTAAGGTAGAGGACAAAATCAATAAAGTTATAGCAGGTAGACCAATGCATATAATCCAAATTCTACTCATAAAAATTGTTGTCCCAGTTGATGTAAATCTAGTGCGAGGAGAAGATCATGTGGACCAATGGGGAAGCCTCAAGGTCAATTTACACATGATAATGGAGGAGCTAGCTATGATTTGATTACATAAGAAGAAGATACTCCTTAAATGATAGTAGAATAAGCATGTCCTAGCCAAAGGGATAATCATGGAGAAGACAATAACCCAAGTGTGGGGATGATAAACTTTCAAGAAAAGGATGATTTTGTGTTGACTCAGGGCATGTCAACTATAGATAATACAAGGTCCAAGAAGAGATCCTTGGGAAAATTCTAGGAGCCATGAATAGTTCCAAGTGATGCCTCTCTAAGGCCACAAAACACCAATCAAAGTGTTGCACCTTCTACAAGCCATGTTCCTCAACAAATCAGAATGTAAATGGAGCTGCCAGGATTGCAACACAATAAGCAAAAACTCCTTTATTACCATAAAAAATGTAGGAGAAAGTGAATACTCCATATTTAAATATTATGGACTCATTAAAGAGATCTAAGACAAGCATATCCCTTTGGGAGGTTCTACATATACTTGGTCAAAAGGAGCTTGTGCAAGAGTAGTTAGCAAGCATGCAAGTGGCTCCTCAATCTTCAAGGCATCATAGTGTGGCTCTAGTGAATTCTCCAAATCATCTTTTGGAACCTTCCACTAAAGTTGAAAATCCTCCACCCTTATACCTCACACTCATTATGGGAGATAAGTTGGTCCACAATTTTATTGTGGATAATGGAGCAAGCACTACTATTATGCCTAAAGAAGTGGCTAATAAGCTAGGTTTAAACTATGAGCCACTTTGTAAAGGCATGTTGTAGCTAGATGGAAATCCAACCAAGACAGTAGGATTGGTCAAAGGTCTGAAAGTGTTTTTACATGGTTGGTCAAGCTTCCCTATCATGAAAGATATTGTTGTAGTGGACCTTCTAACACATTTTGCTATATGCTTGTCTAAGGACTTTAAGGCCAAAATAGGAGGATACCTTTCTGCTAATTTTTCCTTTCTATATTTCAAGACAATGTATGGAACCAAGGTAACCATAAGGACTCAACCCTTAGCAAGGTTTCACATTGAGCCATACTTGGAGAGAATGACAAATCAAAATTGTCTAATCAGCAAAGAGGAGGAAACAACCTTGAATAGTGAAACATCTTCTCCTCTTAAATGTATTTATGACATCTATCTTGACAAGTACAACATCAAAAAACATGGCCTTGATCCTTACACTTTTATTGAGGAAAATGATTTGGGAGTTTATTGCATGCATGAGAAAAATGTCATAATTCCTTCACTCACCAATGAAGATCATGAGCTTGATGGCATGTGGTAAGTGTTATTTGATGATTCAAGGAGAAAAGTAGGTGTAAGAGCTGGTATCATGTTGGACTACTCTTCTTATAGGTTTCACTTCAGCTGCACTTACAATGTGGAAGAATATGAAGGCTTAGTTCATGGTCTCCAATGGGAAAAGAAGAGAGGAATCAAGATTTTAAAAGTCTATGGAGATAGTGAGTTGGTCATTCATCAAGTGATAAATCAAGATAAAACCAAGAACCCCTTGCTCAAGTCCTACAAGCATAGGGTATGGGATCTACTTGAGGATTTTGATGCCTTCAACATCTAACCCATACCAAGAGACCTGAACAAACACGCTGATAGACTGGTTGTAATAGAAGCACATTTTAAATCAACTACTGACATTAAATAAGAGAAAGACCAATATCATATGAAAATAATTAAGAGACCTTCCATTTTAGATAATGAAGTATCATGTTAAGTGTTTAAAAGTGATGAATGTTAAGTTGTGGATCTAAAAGCTTCACTGATGCAAATGGTGGAGGTTGTTGAGTGTTAAAGTAACCGATGTCAGTCACATCTAGTTACATAGCAGCTGACATCAGTTAGGGGTTGACCAGCATCTGTTAGACAGGAATCGATGTCCTTCATCTCTAGATAGATAGACTGATGTCGGTCATCTGTGCATTCTAAAACTGTTCTAATTTTAGACGAATAGTGAGTTTGCATGTAAAGACTAATTTTAGTCTTGAGTCTGCATTTCTAATTGTTGTTTGTTTGGGATCTATTTAAGAGACCCATGGGGCTATATTATATTAAGGACTAATAAGGATTATTCCTCAAGTGTAAGATCAGTTGATCTGCACGATGTGCAAGATCAGGGAAGATCTACATGGTAAGCAAGACCATTTAGATCTACAAGTGTGCAAGATCAAGAAGGTCTGCTTGGTAAGCAAGGTCAATTAGATCTACTGTAAGGTAGGCAAAACAACCATTGAGTTGATTGTCACTTGGAGGGAACAACTCTATGTTTGAGTTGGTTGTAATTGATTGAGAGAGAGAACTGTTCAGGGAGAATTAATGTACACCCAAGAGGTGTGGGAAGAGTGAGATTTCTTCATTGTATTTCCTTCTGAAAGAGTGTTAATACATTATTGTATTATTTCTCGTATCTCATATTCTTTGCTATGTCTAAATTCTAGTTACTTATTGCTTCTAGTTTAATTCCGTGTTTAGTTGCTTATACAAAGGTAATCAAGTGTGCTCTTAGGAGTGGATCCTAAAAAGTGGTATCAAAGCTTGGTTCACTAACACCTTGCTTTCAGAGTGTGTTAAGTGTTTGTTGATTACAAGTCACTCACAGGGGTTTCTGTTTGAGTGGGAGTAAAGCAATGGCAGAAGAAAGTATGTTAAGAATGAATAAATTCAATGGCAAGAATTATCAATTATGGAGGATGTAGATAGAGGATTATATGTATCAGAAAGATCTATACTTACCATTGGGTGGGGTTTCATGTAAGCCCACATGTATGCTAGATGAAGAATGGAAGGTTCTTGACAGAAAGGCTCTAGGAGCTATAAGGCTAACCTTGGCAGCTTTTGTGGTTTCCAACTTATCTCAAGCAAGGACAACAGTAGAGTTAATGGAATCTTTGGCAAATTTATATGAAAAACCCTCAGCTTCGAATAAGGTATTTCTTATGAAGCAATTATTGAATTTGCAAATGCTGGAAGGTGGATCAGTATATAGTCATCTTAGTGATTTCCATGGTTTGGTAAACTAATTAAATTCAGTCAAAATAGTTTTTGATGATGAAATTAAGGATCTCTTAATCTTATGCTCTTTACCTAAAATTTGGCATAGCTTGGTAATGGTCGTTAGTAATACTGCGTTTGCTTCAAATATCTTGAAAGTTGATGATATTGTTAGTGTAATCTTGAATGAAGAAATTTAAAAGAAAAGCACAGGTGAGACATCAGATAATGCTTTAAGTGTTGAAAGCAGGGGATGGCAAAGAGAGAAGAGCAAGTAAGGGAAATCAAGGTCAAAGATAGGTAGTGGATCCAAATCCAGGTATGGAAGTATAATCTGCTGGAATTGTGGAAAGAAAGGACATGCAAAGAAATATTGTTGGTTGAAAGAAGATTAGCATGAAGGTAATGAAGAAGCAAAATATGTAGGTATTATTGCACAAGATGCTCTCATATTTTCTTTGGATAGTCAGGTAGAATCATGGGATTTAGATTCTGGTGCTTCTTTCCATGCAATCCCAAACAGGGAATTTTTTCATGATTATGTCCATGGAGACTTTGGAAAAGTTTATTTAGGAGATGGTGAGCCTTGTCAAATGGTTGGCAAAGGGGAAGTGCAACTGAAGTTACAGACTGAAAACACATGGGTGTTGAAGGATGTCATGCATGTACCCATCCTGAAGAGGAATTTGATTTTTGTAGGGAAGTTGGGTGATGAGGGTTGCACAGTAACTCTCACAGCAGAATCTTGGAAAGTTTCCAAGGGTGCACTTGTATTAGCTAGAGGTAAGAGAGTAGGTACATTTTATCTATCTACTTGTATTACTGATTCTCTTTCTGTTTTATCTACTTCAGATGTAGATGCAAAGATGTGGCTCTGTAGGCTTGGTCACATGAGTGAGAAGAGAATGGATGTTCTTAAGTCAAAAGGTATGCTTTTAGATTTGATAGACCGAGATTTCTGTGAGCATTGTATGTTTGGGAAATAGGTGAAAGTGAGGTTTCTCACAATTGGGTCAACAAAGAAGAAGCATAGGTTGGAGCTTGTTCACACAGGCATGTAGAGACCAATTCAGGGAGCTTCTATTGGAGGATCACAGTGTTATGTTTCTGATGATGCTACATGAAAGGTATGGGTTTAATGTATAAAGAAGAAATCTGATGTTTTTGTCATATTTAAGAACTGGAAAGCCTTGGTTTTCAAGGAGAAGATGATGGACAGAGATCAGGTCAAGGGGTTGAATAAATTTGAGTAGGGCAATTTGGACAAGGTTATGATCCAAAGTGAGCTCGCGGGTAAAAATCGTCACTCATAAGAAAACACAGTTATCGACATCATTCAGGTGAGAATTGACGTTGATCAAGAAAAAACCGATGTCGGTCAGTTGCAAACTGAATTCAGTGATGTCAGGTAGGTGGAAACCAATGTTGGTTAGGTAAGAACCGACGTCGATTAGGTCAGTCACATGGAATTGACATCAGTCAGGTGTAGACTGGGAGATGATCAAGATCGGTCACTATTAGAATGAAATTTAGGTAGACAACAAGCTGACAAGGAGTCTCAGATGCCCATGAGGAGGACTAAAAGGGTAAGTAAGCCTCAAATTCATTAGTCCCCTTATTTATACTACTTGTTGCTCACTGATGGTAGAAAACTAGGAAGTTTTGAGGAGGCAATGCAGGTAGAATCCAAAAAATAGTGGGAGCATGGCATGAATGAGGAAATTGATTCCTTGGACAAATACCGAATGTGGGATTTGGTTGAGTTGCCAGCTAGAAAGAAAGCACTGAAAGATGAATGGATTCACAGGTTAAAGAAAGGAGAGAATGGATAAGTGAAATAGAAAGCCAGGTTTATGGTCTTAAGCAAGCTCCAAGACAGTGGTATTTGAGGTTTGACAGGTTTATGACAAAGCATGGCTTTAGTCAATGTCAATTAATCACTATGTTTGTTTTACCAGGTTGGATAATGGTCGCTACATTATCATGTTACTGTATGTAGTGTATATGCTTGTTGCATGGTCACACATGTAGGGATTTGCTAAGCTAAAGGTAAAAGTAGCTTAGACATGTGCCATGAAGGATTCAGGAGCAGAAATCCTTGGCATGAGTATTTCTAGAGATAGGGAAAATCACAGGTTGATTTTGTCTCCAGAGGATTATGTGAATAAGGTAGTGGAGTGGTTCAATTTGTAGGATGCAGAATCGGTTAGCACACCTATGGTTAGACAGTTCAAATTGGGATATGAACAATGTCCTAAATCACATGATGAGGTTGAGTACATGGTATGTACTAGACCTGATATTGCCCAAGTAGTGGGAGTTGTCAGCAAGTTTATGGCCAATCCAAAAAAGGAGCACTAGAAAACAGTTCAGTGGATTCTCAGGTATCTGAGAGGGACCAGTAGTAGGTATTTATGCTATGCAGGGTCAAGCACTTTTCTACATGGATATGTAGATTCAGAAATGGCAGGTTGACTTAGATGATAGGAGAAGTGCCATAGGATATGTGTTCACTGTTGGTGGAATGGCGGTTAACTAGATTTCAGAGATGCAGAAGGTTGTTGCAGTCACAGTGACTAGTAAGGATATGAACCCTACAGTTATGTTAACAAAGTCGGGAACAAAGGAGAAGTTGAATCTTCATTCAAATTTTGTTGGTCTTCAAGACTAAACTTAAAGATGGAAATACAAGCCAAAACAAATTAGAGGATGTATAGGTATAGGTATAGATGCAGCTGTTTATCTCCAAGTGGGAGATTGTTAAGTTGTGGAGCTAAAAGCTTCACTGATGCAAATGGTGGAGGTTGCTGCGTGTTAAATTAATCAACGTCAGTCAAATCAACCAACATCAGTCATATCCAGTTACACAGCAACCATCATCGATTAGGGGTCGGTTAGCATCGGTCAAATAGGAACCAACATTGGTCATCTCTAGACAGACAGAGATCGATGTCGGTTGTCTATGCATTCCAGAACTATTCTAATTTTAGAGGAATAATGAGTTTGCATGTAAAGAATAATTTTAGTCTTGAGTCTACATTTCTGATTATTATTTGTTTGAGATCTATTTAAGAGACCCATGGGGTTGTATTGTATTAAGGACTAAGAAGGATTAGATCCTCAAGTGTAAGATCAGTTGATCTGCAGGGTGTGCAAGATCAGGGAAGATCTTCATGGTAAGCAAGACCAGTTAGATATGCAAGTGTGCAAGATCAAGAAGGTCTGCTTGGTAAGCAAAGTCAATTAGATCTGCTGTAAGGTAGGCAAAACAACCATTGAGTTGATTGTCACTTGGAGGGAACAACTCTGTGTTTGAGTTGGTTATAATTGATTGAGAGAGAGAACTCTTGAGGGAGAATTACTGTACGCCCAAGAGGTGTGGGAAGAGTGAGATTTATTCATTGTATTTCCTTCTAGAAGAGTGTTAATATAGGATTGTATTGTTTCTCATATCTCATATTCTTTGCTATGTCTGAATTCTAGTTACTTATTACTTTTGGTTTAATTCTATGTTTAGTTGCTTATACAAAGGTAATCAAGTGTGCTCTTAGGAGTGGATCCTAACAATGAACACATTGCACACTTCTTGCGAAATGAGGCAGGCTTCTCTTCAAGAAATGTAAAGAAGTTGCATGATCATTATGAAGAGCAGATTATATAGTTGAAGACAAACCAAATACCTAAGGGGCTGATTACCTTGGAGAGTGTCTTCAATGAAGATGATTAAAAGAAAAACCGAAAAATGAGCATGTCAACAAAAGAAGAAAACTATGAGAGAGTTCTTATTTTCAAGGACAAACTTTTGAAGATTGGTAAGGTTTGTTCTCAGTTGGAAAGGCAAGCTTTTAATGCATTATGCAAAGAGTTTCATGAAATCTTTGCCTAGAAATATAAGGACTTGAAGGGATTTGACCCAAGTCTAGATCATCACACCATTGAGTTAGAACATGGAGCTAAATCGGCAAGGAAAAAGTAAATGCCTATCAACCCCAAGGTAGAAGAACTCATGAAGAAAGAGCTAACCAAATTTATTGAGTTTAGGATTATCTTTCTTATCAAGCACTCAACTTGGGTAGCCAACCTTGTGCCGGTTCAAAAGAAGAATGGAGAAATCAGACTTTGTGTGGATTTTCATGATCTAAACAAAGTGTCTCTCAAGGATCATTACCCACTCCCTTCCATGGAATAATATCTAAAATTTGTTTCAGGTTCTCAACATCTCTCACTTCTTGATGGTTATTCAGGTTATAATAAAATATTGTTAAATAAGGGAGATCAATTCAAGACATCCTTCACCACCAAGTGGGGGACATTTGCCTACAAGAAGATACCATTTGGTTGATCCAATGCTAGAGCTACATTTCAAAGGGCAATGGACATGAATTTCAAAGGTTTGATCAATAAGTTTTTGCTTGTTTACCTTGATGATATAACCATTTTTTCAAAAGATGATGTTGATCATATGGGACATCTAAGGAAAATGTTTGATAAGTGTAGAGAGTATGGCATATCTCTCAATCCAAAGAAGTGCATCTTCATTGTCCATGAAGGTAAGCTTTTGGGTCATGTTGTTTCAAAAGAAGGTTTATATATTTACCATGAAAGGATTGAAGCTATTCTAGGATTGTCTTTACCTCAACACAAGAAAGGGCTGCAAAGTTTCTTTGGAAAAATAAACTTTGTAAGGATGTTTGTCTCAAACTTTGCAACTATGGTAAAGCCTATCACAACCATGCTAAAAAAAATCAAGTTTTTACTCAAAAAAAGGAAGGTAAAGGTAGATTTGAGGCAATCAAACAAGTAATTGCAGACTCTTCCACTCTCTTAAATCCAAATTTTGCTAAGGATTTAATTATTTATACTTTTGTTAACCTGGACACAATCTCAGCCATGCTTATGCAAAAGAATGAAGAGGATGTTGAGTAGCCAATTACTTTATTTAGACAAGGCTTAGAAGACTATGAAGCGAGGTATTATTTTGTTGAAAAGCAATATTTAACCATCATTAGAGGCTTGAAATTTTTTAGGCATATGGTTTCCAACAACATGATCCATGTCATGGTCTCCCATCCTAACACCTAGGATATTAATGAGAAGAGAGCTGGATGGATCACAAAGGTGATAAAATATGACATTGACATCAAGGTAACCAACCTAGTAAGAGGAAGAGGTTTATGTGAAAACTTAGTATTTAAATTTTAAGAGCCAAAAGAGCAAGCGTTGGTGAATCAAGTTCAAGATTAGGCAGCTGATCAAATGCAGAATCAAAGTTGGACACAAGACATCATTGGTTTTCTTCAAAATGGTGAGTGTACTAATGGCTTGAACAAATCTCAAAAAAGGTATTTTAGGCTGCAAGCTATTCTTTATTGTCTTGTGGATGGCAGTGTTTTAAGAAGGATGTGAGCAATGTGTTGCTAAGATATATTAACAATGACCAATGTGATATGCTACTAGAAATGTTCCGAAATGGTGTAGATGGTGGTCACTTCTCTCCTAGAACAACAACTGCAAAAAAATGAAAGCTGGTTACTATTGGCCTAGTCTTTTTAAAGATTGTTATCATTGGAATAAGGTTTGTACTCAATGTGCTTTCTTTGTTGGCAAACAAAATATTACTGCCATTCCATTGAATCCTATCCAAGTGGACCAGCCTTTCATGCAATGGGGCCTTGAATTCATTGGCATGATCAACCCTCCATCTAGTGCTGGACACAAATGGATATTGACTACTACAGACTACTTCACAAGATGGGTAGAGGCTATTGTTTTGAAGGAAGCAAATTAAAATGCCATCTTGGAGTTCCATGACAACATTATAACAAGGCTTGAAGCTCCTCATGTCATCATCTTAGATAATTCACTTGCTTTCATAAGTGCTAAAACTTTTGATTGGGTAGAAAAGAGTGGAGTTCATTTGAGTACCTCATCTAACTACTACCCTCAAGGTAATAAATTGGTTGAGTCTACTAACAAGAACCTCATCAAAATCATCAAGAGGATGTTGGAAACCAATCAAAGAGCATGGCATAGCAAGATGAAGATAACATTATGGGTAGACAAAATCACTCCCAAGAAGTCAATTGGTAATTCTTCCTTTGTACTTGTCTATGGGAGAGAAGCTAGTCTGTCCATATCATAAGAGCTCCCTGCCTTATAACTTGCACAATAGTTGGAATTAATTGAGAGCACTCCCATGGAGTTCAAATTGATAGAATTAATGCATCTTCAAGAGGCAAGATATGATTCACATAAAGCTTTGGAACACCATCAAATTCTCACGAAGAAATCCTTTGACAAAAGGGCAAGGGAAAGAGTGTTTAAAGAAGGTTACTTGGTCTTGAAATGGGATGACGATAGAGAAAAACTAGGTAAACATACAAAGTTTGATACTTTGGAGAGTGGTCCTTACATCATCAGCAAGGGAAAGCAAAGAAACTTCTTTCAACTATCCAAAATAGATGGAGAAGAGTTGCCTATTCCAGTGAATGGAATCCATTTGAAGCCTTGCTTTTGACCCTTGCTGGCCATGTCTTGTATATAATTTCTTTTGGTGTGTTTCCTTTATTGTTTTTATTTTCCCTAAGTGCTTTGTAGCATAGGTGTGTTTTCCTTCCATTTGTTTGGTGTGCATCTCTGTCTTGTGTGTATAACCAACCTAGCTTGTGTGTTTTTAAACCAAAGCTTGTTTAGTTCTCCTAGAAGTGCCTAAATGCATGACTCCATGCCCAATGGAAGGATTTAGGTGACTAGTCTTGGACATAGTAAGAATGCCTCCCCTTAAAATCACCAAGAATGTTGACCAAATTTCACCTCAGTATAATTTATTTAACCATTTTCATGGAGTGCTAAATAATAGTTACAAGAACAGGTCATTTTAGAGGTCCAAAATTGCAAGTCAAGGAGGCTAAGGTGTTTTGGCTCCATTGTAGTGTATGTCAAGTTCTCCACAAGTCAAGTCTTGGCCTCTCATAAACACAAGTTACTCCTCAAGACCAAGTCGTGTTCTCTAAATGACTCAAATTATAAAAGTTTCATTAATATAAGTAATCTAGGTTTACGAACATGAATTAATCCTTCCAATTCTTTGCAGTTTTCAATAATGCATGACTTCAAGTTTTCCAAGGAGCAAGTGTTATGAATTTATAATCAAAAGCATTTAGAAAACCTGAAATGGTATTTATTGTTTCCTCTCAGAAGTGGCCCTTTTGAAATTTTTCGAAGCACCTTTATTGCCTTGTTCGCCCCCCTAAGTGTCCCTTCAATTTTTTTTGAATGGCACTTTCTTTTCCCAAGTGTCCCTTCAGACTTTTCTGAAGGGCACTTTTTAGCCCAAGTGTCCCTTCAAACTTTTTTAAAGGGAACTTTTCTTCCAAGTGACCCTTCGGAAATGTTTTGAAGGGCACTTTTTATCCCAAGTGTCCCTTCAAACTTTTTTGAAGGGCAATTTTCTTCCAAGTGACCCTTCGAAAAAGTTTTGAAGGGCACTTTTCTTCCCAAGTGACCCTTTGGAATTTTATGAAGGGCACTTTGTCTATGGAAATGCCCCTCAAAAAAGTTTCAAAGGGCCATTTCCTTTGGAAATCCCCTTCAAATTTTTTTGAAGGGACCTTATGCCTTCCCCAAGTGTCCTTTGAAACTTTTTTGAATGACATTTTCCCAAGTGTTCTTTGGGAAAAGATCCTGAATGAACTAACCATTGCCTTTCAAGCAAAATCCTTGAATAATTCCTTTAAAAAACTTGTTATATGGAATTACTTCAAGAAAATTGCCCAAAATAACAAAACTAACCTGATGGATCCCCATGATGTACCACAAGATGTCAAGTTTAAAATAACCAACTAATCATTGGGGTGCAAAGATGACATGTCACAGGACATCAAATTCAAGGTGGCAAACTATCCATTGGAATTCAATGATGACATGTAATAGGATGTCAAATTCAAGGTGGCCAACTAGCCATTGAGATTTAAATATGACATGCTATAGGATGACAAATTCATGCCTAAAGTCTTCAAGTAAGGAGTAAAGCCATTCAGAGAACCCGATAGGGTCTTAAGCAAGGATAGTGCAAATCGGGTTTTTTAAAGAGCTTTGCTTATGAATTTTACAAGTAAAAGCAATATAAAATCCTAAAAAGGAAGAGATAATGCTTTATGGGTTTTCAAAAGATCTTTGCTTATGACTTTTACCAATAGAAGCAATCAAAGAACCCAAAGAAGCAAGTAGAAGTAAAATTACTAGGAAAACCCAAATGGGTCTACAGTGCAAAATACAAGAGATCTCAGGAATAATCTAAGGTTTTTAGTAGCAATCCAAGCCATTTCTTATGGAGGGTCATCTCACCATTGATTTTGTAATGATCCTGGTCATTTTAAGTGGGTGATTCAAAGAGAAGGACAAACTCTAATTGAATGAGAGAACAACTGGAATCATTTTCACAAGGATGATGACTACAAACTATTTTGGGAGGATTCTATTTTGGTGCCCAAGATTTCTCTCTTCTCTCCCTCTTTTTCTATAAATAATACCCTTTGGCTTTGGCTTTATCATCCATAGATAGTACAAGGAAGCCCTACTTTAATGTTTTGCCATTTTATTGCCTTTGAGTAAAGAAGCATACGTCTATTTTCTTTCTAAGTTCTAGACATTTGCCTAGGCATGCAAGAGACACAGAGTGACATCAAGTGATGTTTTATCCTTATGTTATTTTTCCTTCATGTTTTTGAGCAAATATTTGATCTAATAGGTTATGTAGAGTGCATTCTAGTTGTATGCGATTTTGCACATGTGTAACCTTTTTTTTGGACTATATAGGTTATCTTTTCTAACTATTTACCTTGTGTGATCTCATTCATTTTGTCTCTACATTGCAATACTTATGTTGGAATATTCTATAGCTTGAGTTCCAGACTATATTCTACTATATTGTGCATAAGTATAGGGCATACATGTGGATACTAATTCTTGGTGTATCACCATCTTAAACTAGGATTTTCATTTATGCAAACTTCTGACTCTTTTCACTCATACAAATTGGTTTAGCAGTCTTATTGTATAAAATATAATACATGGAGCTATCACTTTCAACCTAGAGGATCATTTCCATTTATAGGCACGCCCACAGGCCTAAAAATGTCCCAATATTGCCCAAATCTAGAGGAGGCCTGAACAACCCTCTTCTAGGGTGCAAGATTTGGAGACAATAGGAACCTATGTTTCATTTTTTGAAAATAAACTCTATTTCATCATGTTAATCTAGATGACAAGCACTAACAACTTGTCACCATTGCTCAAGTTATCCTATGAATTCACTATTAGATATTTATGGACTCTATGAATCAAATTGAGGATGTATGCCTTGTAAATATTGATGCAGACAAGATTGATGTTGATATCCACACTCTTCAAAATATTTATGTCTACCTAGGGAGGCATACTTATGTATAGAGGCATGAGATTGATAAAACTGATATTAACCCCTATAATATAGTCATGCAAGGCCAGATATGGGTGATTTTCTATATGCTCAAGCCTCGAAAGAGAACATTGAGAAGCTGAGAGGTATAAAAATAAATGCTCCCCCTCAATCATAAACACACACAAAACAAAGGGAACAAATGAAAAAGAAGAGGCCAAGACTAGAGGCCACTAGCTCAAGTAGGGCATAGGAGGAGATGCCCAAGGCCAACCATAAATGACAAAGGTGAACCCCACCATCAAAAAGAGCCCAAGGACTACATGAAAAAACTTTAAAAAGTCATATGATAATATTATCACTTGCATTGCATTTTCATAGGTTGCATATTTAACTACATTCTAGATGTGTTGTTTAGTAATTATTTGGTTATTAGTTCACATGGTATAGAAACTTTTAAAATGTGGCATATCACATCATCCCATTCTCACATTACCCTATCACCCCATATAAATTATTCTCAAAATTAGAAATTTACATTAGTCTTTGTCTTAGATCTTATGAGCAGAGTACACCTATTATCCCTACATCTTCTTGCACAACTTAGAGAAATGTTAGCCTATGGTTTAGTCTATGAGATTTTCCATGATAGAGTCTCCCCTTATGGCACCTCCTAAAAACATAACATTATTGTCTAAAAATATGGTAAATTTACTTACATATCTTGGTCCTTAGTGATGAGCTTGTGCATCTTAATAGTTTTATGGGGCCAAGATTTAGGGGTAAAAGACTTACAAAAAAAATGTTAGACACTCTCATGAAAATTAAAATGCTTAAGTAAATGCAAAATTGAAGATTCAAAACTCTCACCCATTTAATAAAATTTGGTGGTGAGACCTCGCATCTTACTAGTTGTGTGGGGTTAGCATTAAGGGCAAATGTCCCTTACTCACCTGCATCTAGCCTTTGGTGGTGGGCCCATGTGTCTTTCTAGTCACATAAGATTAGGTGTAGGGGGTCACAAAGAAAATTGGAAGTCAATATGAAAGCAATATCATATCCAAATGTATCTAAAATTAAAATTATTTGAAAATATTTCCTAAATGTCCATGTTTAAAGAGGGTAGCCTTTTCCCATTCACCGGCTTTGTTAGGGCTAGTTATCTCTAGATAAAGTCAATAAAGTTAGTGTTTTATATGTCTAGCAAGAACTATACTTTACAATTTGCTCGTAAGGATTAGGTCATATTCCTTTTTTCTATGAAATTTTGATTTATGATTCTCATCTCCCATTACCTCACATATATCCTATTTTCCCTTTCATCCCTTGCTACAAATTGAAAGTCATATGTTGTGTAAACAAAACAACTAGGTAATCAATTGCAAAACAAACATTAGCACAATTATAGTCATATATATTCATCCATCACATTGAATAATATATATATATATATATATATATATATATATATATATATATATATATATATATATATATATATATATATATATATATATATATATATATATATATATATATATATAGTTTCCACATATACATAAGGATTTCCCATAGTAGCATATCAAAAACATGGAGATACATATACATATCGATCATCACATGCCAAGCCATCTAGAATGCATGAACCAAAAAATAAAATATGAAAGCTAAAGTTGCATCGCATGAAAAATAATTGAGTGAGAGGTAAGCCAATCATATGTTGTGTAAACAAAACAACTAGGTAATCACTTGCAAAACAAACATTAGCACAATTATAGTCACATATATTCATCCATCACATTGAATAATTTGTATATATTTTGTTTCCACATATACATAATCATTTCCCATAGCAGCATATCAAAAACATGGAGATACATATACATATCGATCATCACATGCCAAGCCATCTAGAGTGCATGAACTGAAAAACAATCTATGAAAACTAAAGTTGTATCACATGAACAATAAGTTTAGTATTAGTTTAGATCATTTATTAGACTTAGTTAGATTTAGATTACATAGTTTATAAGGTTTATTTTACACTAGTTTAATTGTTTAGTCTTTAGTTTTATTCTTGTTTAGTTTACTTAATAGTTTAGACTTAATTGTTTAGTGGTTTGTTCTCTTTTCTTTGACTTAGTTGTTTGGCCTTTATGCTTTTGATAGTTTGTTAGATTTCTCTTATATTAGTTGTTGTTTTACCTTTTTTTAATTTTTTTTCTTTTTTTGTTTGATATTTTTTGTCTTAAGTTTCATTTCATTACTTTCTTGATTGAAAATCTATTTTACTTTATATTTTAGGTTATTGTCTTGAGGTTATTTTGAAGATATTATAACAGAACAACAAGATATTACTTGAGATATATTATTCTACTAAATCAATTTTCTTTACTTCAAGAGATTGCCTAATTCATAGGTATTTTCTATCACATAGGATATATTGCATATTTATATCTAAACCAATTCATTATTTGATAAAGTGAATTTTTGGAATTATAATGGAATATGTTATATTTTATAACTTATTTGTTATTTCTTAGAACATTTAAAAAACTCCTCGCATCTTTAGGATCATAATAAAACCTTTAGAACCCTACTATTAGATTGGTGTAATTCCAAATTAACCTTTGTCATAGGCAAAAGGATTGATTAGTTGATGGTACATTTTTTATTGTCAATAGGCTCCACCCAAGTGATCAAGGGTACGATTAGAGGGATTAAAGAGGCATGGGAGGTATTTGATGGTTCACATAAATGACTTACATGTTTTTTTTTATGCATGTTTGAACTTAGGCTAAAAACTATATTTTTATTGTATTGGGAAGGGCGTTTTTGATGCCAAAATGGGTGGTGGGTTTATTGTTTGAGCTTGATGGGAGGCCAAGAACCTAGTACTAGATGTTATCTATGCCCCAAATGTGTTGGAAGGGATAGTTTTCAGTCAGGGAGCATTAGAATAAGATTTATTTAACCATAACATAAACTTATACAACTTTTATTGTCAATGTTCCCACGCTTTTGAACGGTAGTGAAAATGCACTTTTGGATGGATTTGAACACTGTGGTAGTGTGATCATATGTACTTTGCCTATCTATATGTGATTGAAGTGATAAATTATCAAGTGGAGGTCTTGAGGTAGGAATGGTAGTTGGAGCTCAATAAGTTGCCTATTTAATGCCAAAAAGTTGTATTTTAGGATCCGTCACTGTAACTTTTCCAATGGATTTCTCTTGAAGGTTCCACTCGATTCCTTTAGGGTGAGATTAGAGGGATTAGATAGGTATGGGATGGATCTTATGGTTATCAAAAATGACTTACAAGTTTCATTTTATGTATGTTTGAACTTAGTCTAAAAAAATACATTTTTCTTATATTGGGAAGGGCATTCTTAAGGCTAGAATGGATGGTGGGTTTGTCATTCAGGCTTGATGGGAGGCCAAGAACCTGGTCCTATATGTTATCCTATCCTATTGACGTGTTATTAGTGCCATAGTTTGGTTATAAATAATTATAACAAGATTTCTATGATCATAACTTAAACTTTGACAATATTTATTGTTAGTGTTTACACACTCCTGAACGGTAGTGAAAATGCACTTCTATGTGGATTTGAATGTTGTGGTAGTGTGATTATGTGTAATTTGCCTATATATATGTGATTAAATAAATTTTTATTAAATGGAGGTCCTGGAGGTAGAAATTGCAGTTGGAGCTCAAGAAGTTGCCTATTCAATGTCAAAAACTACATTTTAAGATCCGTCACTACAACTTATCCAACAGATTGATCTCGAAGGTTCCACCCAAGTGATTTGAGGTGTGATTAGAGGTATTAAATAGGTAGGATAGGGATCTAAATTTTTTTAAAAATGACTTACAATTTGTTTTTATGCATGTTTGAACTTAGGCTAAAAAATTGCATTTTTCTTGTATTAGGAAGGGCATTCTTGAGGCCAAAATAGGTGGTGGGTTTGTCATTTAGGCTTGATAAGAGGCAAAGAACATAGTATTGGACATTATTTCTCCCCCATATGTGTTGGTAGTGCCCATTTTTGGTTAGAAAGCATCAAAATGAGAGTTGTGAAATAACAACTTAAACTTTGACAACATTTATTATCAATGTTTTCATGCTCCTAAACAATAGTGAAAATGCATTTTTTGGGTGGATTTGAATATCTTGATAGTGTGATCATGAGTAATTTTATTATCTAGATGCGATTGAAGTGATATATTCTCAAGTGGAGGTCTTAGAGGTAGAAATGACAATTGGAGCTCAAGAAGTTGCCTATTCAATGCCAAAAAGTTGCATTTTAGGACCTATCACTATAACTTGTCGAATGGATTTCTATTGAATGTTTCACCTGAGTACTGTAGGGTATGATTAGAGGGATTAAAGAGGTAGGGGAGGGATATAAAAAATTCACACAAATGACATACATTTTTTTGTTTTATTCATGTTTAAGCTTAGGCTAAAAAACTACATTTTTCTCATATTGGGAAGGGCATTCTTGAGGCCAAAATGGGAGGTGGGTTTGTCTTTTGAGCCTGATAGGAGGCCAAGAACCTATTCTTAGTCATTGTCCCCATGAATGTGTTGGTAGTGCCAGTTTTTGGTCAGGAAGCATCAGAATGAGTGTTCTACAACCACAACTTAAACTTTAACAACATTTGTTATTAGTGTTTCTACACTCCTAAATGGTAGGAAATCAATCCTCCACATATTTTTCCATGTTCTTGATGCATCTATCCCTATTAAATTTACCTCCTACCTAATACACTGACTCATAATACTTACTCTTACTCTCCTAAACCACACACTCCAATGTAACTCTTTCTATCTCCCTTTTCTCACCCACTTTTACATGAAAGTGTATTTTAAGTGTTCAAGGTGATTTGGAGGCTAGAATAGGTTTTTGATATCGTCAAAGATCAGTTGTAGGAGGCCTAACACCCTTTAGGGACATGTTATTAATGGGAAATGACTTGGGTATAGAGACCTGAATGGGGAGTTGAAGTATGTTAGGAGTGAGGTGTTGAAGGGTCAGAAACTAGTCTCAAGAGTGTGCATTAGGCCTATTAGGCAAAATATAAATTGAAGGGAAAAAGTGAAAGAAAGTCTAAAGGAGTTTGGAGGCCTTTGAAAGTATATTGAGTGGGTTTAATGAAGGTTGGATAGGTGGATATAAGAGCTAGTGGAAGTGTTCTTGAATGTATTAAAGAAGAGGAAGGCATCTAGGCATAACCAAGCCTAGGGAATGTATAGTGAAAGAGTGTGAAGAGTGAATGACAAAAGGGTTTGGTTGGAGGATAGTAAAGGTGATTCAGAGCATCACCAAATACATGTAGAATCTATGTTGACAATAGTCATAGTTAATTATTAAGACCTATAAACTAGGTCAGTTTAGTAGGTTTAATTTGAATGAGTAAAAATAGAATTTGAGAAATTTTAGTAAATTACTAAGATTGGTTTGGAATCCAACAAAGTGATAATCGTCACTCCTAATGAGGCATTACTAATGAGGAGAAACCATATAATACCAACCAAAGAACTTAAAAGGACAAAAAACATCATTTTTGAAGAGGTTAGAGCATATGTTGTAGGTCTATCTCAATGGAGAAGGATTGCACAAATCCTTTCTTATTGCACATAATAAATATTTATTAGTTTTATTGCATGTTTTCCATTTTAATATCATTTTATAATATGATTATAGTCCTTTCTTATTGACTTCAATCTTAAATCTTAGTTATATTCGTGAAACCCCCAAGAATTTTTTATTTTTATAGTTACAGACATTTTTAGAGGCTTATTTACACATGGAAACTATTATATGAACTCAATTGGATTATTGGAAAATTTTAATAGGTTTATTAAGAACAATATACATGTGTTATATCATAGAAAATTCCCTTGAGCTCTATGAATTATCAATAATTAGCTCTTAACCTACATAAATTTTGAGTAAATCCGAAGGGTTTCATGAGTAAAACACCTTTAAAACTCAAATGATTGAATAATAAGGTTTGAAACTTTATGAGAAGATATAAAAAGGATTTTTATAAATTTTTATAAATATCATTAGGTTGACAAGAGGTTTTAAATTTTAGGTATAGAGGACTATTTTTATGTACACCAGTAGAAGACCATTTTTGAGAAAGTTGTGCATAAGGTAAGATGAGTTTTTGGTTGATTTGAGTTATATAAACTTGGGTAAGGGTTGGAACATGTTATAATTTATAAAATAATAATATAAATATAATTTTTAAGATATATAAACTATATTTTTATAAATTAACCTATTGGAGCAACAACTATGTCTAGAGACCTAAAAACTTAAAAAGATAGAATTTGAGAATGACAGCTCAATCTCTTAGAGACCTATAGTTGGTTGATTTATTGTAAGTTTTTAGACCTCCATAAATCCTTATGTTTTCCAAATTTATATCCAAATTATGATACATAATAATTTTTCAAAGGAAGGATATCAGATCTGAGAGATTGGTGACTAGTTAAGAGCAGAACTAATGAGTAATTGACTAGTTTAAAAAAAGATTGTTTGAGAGTGGATTTTAAATAAATTTGAGAACAAGAGTGGATAAGTGTGGTTGTAATTATTCATTATATTAGAGAATATGAATATGACTTTCATATCCTTCTTAAACATATAATAGCAAACTTTGCATTCGGTGGAATTAGGGGATGATAAAGGGTTTTGGCCAAAGATGGATCATTGTATCATGAGTGAATATTCTATTTCAAGTTAGAAAGGTTGAATTTTATAATAATGAAGAGATTATAGTCTAGTTCATGTATATGTTCATCTTTGCATTATTAAAATATGAGCATGATTGGGTATGGACCTTAAGTGAAATCAAATTGCATGCTAATAATCAATTGAACAGTTGTAAATGGTTGATGACAAATGCAAAATAGATAAGAGTGTCATCAGTTATTTCCAATACACACAATTAAATAAAAAAATTAATTTAAAAAAATATGGGAGATCAGAGATTTATATCATTAAAAAGAACAAATTTTTAATCCTCATTTATATACAAAATTAAATATGAGATCCGATAGAAAATAGTTTGGAAGATCAAAATAACACTATAGGACTGGGAACCATGTTAGAATATCACATTCATTCCAAATCTATCTATAATAATCTTCACTCAATGAACATTTAAATTTTATAATTTCATTATATGATACATCTAGTTTGAAAGGGTTTAATTTTTTTGTTATTCAACAATACCCATATAATTCATAATAACAGATGAAAGATCTAAAGGAAATATGTATATATTTTAATAGTTCGATGCACTCAAATTTTCACATTGCATCTACAAAATATTTTGATTCTAATTTAACTCAAATAATTGTGCATAAATCCATAACTCAAACAATGATCAAATTTAGCTTAAAAACATAAGCATAGCCCTATTTGTATTTTATTTTTAAATAATTAAATTTACAAAAAATATTGTCACCTAGGACTACTACAACATAAATGACATTTCCAAAAAACACTTCTCTCAAACTTTAGCTACAAGCTCACCTAATAATAATAATAATAATAATAATAATAATAATAATAATAATAATAATAATAATAATAATAATAATAATAATAATAATAATAATAATCCACAAAACAATAGTTTTTAAAGTATATAAATGAGACTAGTTCTATAAGTACCATTTTATAGATTGAGAGTGTGTGGCTACAATGCCACTCAAAACAAACTTTGAAGTCTTAGATGGAAGCACAAGTAATTTCTTGTAAGCACACACTAACATTGAAATTTTAATAAAATTAACTAATTTTACTAAACAGATAAAAAAAACTTCTTCGCCGAACTTGTCATTACATGGAGCAAAAAGGAATGAATTTTGGTATAATGGATAATCATATAAATTTACAATTTTGAAGGGTCAAGCAAAAAAAATTAATGTGTGACGGTGGAGGGTGGGCTGAAATTTTAAAAATATCTTAATTTCTTAACTTGTAATAATGTCTATTCATAAAATTATGTGTGCAGAGGTATAAAAATGTCAGTTAGGGTTTAACTTTTAATAGTGTTCATTTAAAAAAATATTTTTTTAATAAAATTTAATATGGTAGAATAATGTTGGCCAAGGTTTTTTTTTAATAGAAACCAATTTAAGTAATAATTAAATAGACATTAAATTAAAGGTTAAAATTAAAAGTGACTGCACTCACTACATTACAACCCCCACTATCCCTCACGGGTTATTGTAGAATGCTTCTTAATGTAATAATTTAATGTTTTAAATTTAAATTTGTAAACTATTTTTTTCTAAATTAAATTAATCTTTATTTTATTATAACAAGTTAATTTATATTACTAAAGATGTAAATATATATTTTATTAAAATTATAATTTATATTTAATTGTTAATAATTATAATAATTATCAATTTATAAATATAATCATATTAATGTTATTTTAAATTTTTAAAAATTAAAATTTTATTATTAAAATATTATAAAAATGAAAATATAAATACAAATAAATGATAAAGTAAAAATAAAAAAATATTTATATTATTATAATTAATATAATTTTTATTTATTATAATTATTAATTTTTTATATTTAAAAAAAATATATTTATATTTATTCAATAAATATATATCATAAATTAATGAGATGTAAGAAAATTGAAAAATAATTTAATTATTTTAAACTCTACTAAAATTCAAATCTAAATGAGATAATGTCACTTTTTCCTGAAATTTGACATATAAAAATGACAAAGTAAGAGAAATAAAATCCGTGGTTAAAAGTTATTGAGGGTGAACACTTCTATCGATGGTATAATTTTGAGACACCATAAAGAGCGTTTTATATGGTTTTCAAATTTTCTTTTGGTAATTAATTTTTTTTTAATGTAATCAAAACCAAAAGCTATGGTTATATATATATATATATATATATATATATATATATATATATATATATATATATATATATATATATATATATATATATATATATATATATAAAGAGTTAAAATATGGGTTTTAAATATTTATTAGTTATAAAATGATGTTATTATTTAAAATATTTATATATTTATTAATAATTATTTTAAATTAGAAATTATTAATATGATATTTTTTCTTTTAAAAAAAATTAATAATTTTTATATATTATTTTTTTTTGGGTAAAATATTTTTACTTATTAAAGGTTTTTAAAGGTTAATGGATTTATCTTATCTACATTTTTACATGTGATTTTTGTATCAAATAGAAGTTTAAATTGTGTTTAAAAAGTCTATAAAAACACAAGTATATTAATGTATTTCAATAATCACAAGATCATGTAGAAAAGACATTAAATTATCTAAAGGAAATTTGAATTTTGAACATTTTACATCTATTCATTATAGCATTCAATTCATGGTAGTGTCACATGGCAGATAAAACTAAGTTACTTAGTTGATTCATCATAACATTTATTTGGTGTGTTGTCGTCAATATTATATATCTTTAAGGGGATTGACAAGTATCTAGGGATTAAGAACCATGTTAACCCTAAGTACAAACCTCAAAACAAATCATTTGAAAATTTCACTACTTTATTAAGGTTTAAAGAAAAATAAAATATTACTAGTGACCATGATGAAGTTTTAGATAATTAAGCAATGATCTCATAGCCACAAACATGATGAGAAGTATTAAAAACAGTTTCTTAATACCTACCATTTAGCAAAAATGTGGAGTTCATGGTTTGAGTCTAGAAACATGGATTATATGGTCTAAGGAGGTGCTCTTGTTATGACAAGTTTTTAGGGTTCTCATTTTCTTGCTGGAAAAAACCTGATTTTGATGTTAAATTGCAATGATTTTTTATAGATAATTTTCAAACCAAATACTCTTCTAAACCATCTCCTAGTCATTTATCATTCTAGATTTATAATACTGATTAAATATGATTTACTTATTTGCATTATTTTAGACCTAGTTATTTTTTTATTGAAAGATATACATTACATTTTGATGACCCTACATTTTATGAAATCCTTTATAAAGAGAAAATGAATGATAAACTAATACAAGAGAAGCAATACAATCCAAACCTTTAAGTTCAAATAAAATACAAAAAATGGGATACACACAAGATGCATAATATTTCATTTGGGAAAACCCTTTTAGGAAAGAACCCAACATAGAACCACTTCTTCTCTATTGCATCAACTTGATTATTTTACAATACAATAATGTACTTCAAAGTTATGTTTCATCCTAGTGTATGTGTAAGTATACTTAGGCACATCAATAATAAACCATCAAATCAATATTATAATACCATGGACATCTAAAATAATTTGAATATATAAGACATTGGATAAAAATAACAGAACATGCACCCATAAGGGCCCACAAAAATATATCACAATATAGATAAGTGTAAATCATAAAAATTATAAAACATATTTCCAACATTGACCCACTTGTTGAATAATTTCTACATGGGGCCATAAGGTCATACTTTCAACAACAAAGTGAAACCATTCTCATTGACCTTTTGCATCAATAAAACATCTAAGTAATCAACCTTTATCAATGAATTAATAATATTCTCATTTGTGTCAACCTTTTCCTACAAAACATTCCTTTCTTAAACCATTTTTATAGAAAAGTGATACTCTACATCAATATGCTTTCACTAAAAATGATAATCTAAGATCTTTGCCAAACATATTAAACTTTAACTATCATAGTATATTCTTATAGATTTCTATAAGAAATCAAAAGTCGAACACAACCTTTGTAGACACATTGCTTCTCTATTAGTTTGACTGGTTGAAATGTTACTCTACTTCTATTGTAGATATTACAACAACTACCTTATTTTTTCTCATCAAGTTCACTATTCTACCAAATAATTTAAACACATAGAAACTTGTAGATCTTTGAAATTCAATTTCTCCTGATGAATGATCATAGTAGTGGATCCGAAATGTGTTGATCTTGAAAATCAGACACAATTTTTGCCAGAAGATATTACTTGTTGTTTTATGGACTGTGGAAGTAGAAAACATTTGAATTTCTCCATCATAATCAAGATCAACAAAACCTTTTAAATTCAAATTTTTACTCTCTCTAGGTCTTCATTCCTAGAAGATAAAATAATCTAAAGTGGTGTGTAGATATTTAAATATTCTCTTCATAAGAACCCAATGTTCCTTTTAAGGTTTGGACATAAATCTAGATATAACTCTCACTGCATGGGCAATATTAGGCCTAGTGTAGGCCATTAGATGCATCAAGCTTATAACAACACTTACATATAGAACCTAAGACATGTCATCAATTTTTTATTATGTCTTGGGAAACTATTCAATAGGTAGATTTGACCAATAAGAAAGGGAGCATTGACATTTTTACTTTCATGTATCCTAAATCGTTACAATATCATCTTAACATAGTTTCTTCAATTTAATCATTTTTTTTAGACACTTCCTTTTAATTTTGATGCCCCAAAAATATTTTGTTGCACCTATATCCTTCATATCAAACTAATATTTAACTACATTTGTCATATTATTTGTAAAAATTACTAATATTTAACATCTCATCCACATATTACGAACGATTAAAAAAATGTTTTTAAATACATATAGGGATCAAATTTTATTTGTACAATCCCAAGTCACAACACATACCTGTTAAACATTTGATTCCACATCCAATTTGTGATTACTTAATGAAATAAAAAGACTTATTAACCTTCACACCAAGTCTTCATTTCATTTCACCTTAAAAATTTAAGGCCGTACCATATAGATATTTTTCCTCAAGTTCCCCATGCAAAAATGTTGTATTTACATCCTTTCATTTATTTCATAATTGAAATAAAAAATAGAAAAAATAGATATAATTAAAGTTAGATTAGAAACTAAAGAAATAATATCACGAAAATCAATTCCCAGTACCTAAGTAAATCCTTTTCTACCAAGTGAGATTTAGACTTCTACATTGTACTTCTTGAACATTCACTTGTAAAAAACAAGTTTTCAACTAGGGGTAAATTTACCAAGTCCCTTGTCTAATTTTTCCCTAAGGAATCTATCTATTTCTCCATGGAATTTCATAAATACTTATTTTATTTTATCCAAGTGCATCCTTCACAGTATTTGGGTGTTCATTAGTTACTAAAAATATTGATAAGATAAATGCATTATAGAAATCAAGTGGTCTATACATTCATAGTATTCTTCCAAATAGATATAATCTTCTTAAGATGGGATTTTTAGATTATTCCTTTTCCAACACATCATCCTCTTCTTTATTTGAATCTTCTTCATGCAACTCTCGTGTTGGTTCATATTATTTAGTTTCTTTATATTCAGACATAGATTCTTCCTCATCTAAATCAGCATGTACCTTTTCAAATTCTTCCTTTAATTTTCCTTCCTATTTTGTAAGACCTTTAACTTCTTCGAAGATTACATTAGATTTGTAAATACTCTTCTTTTTCTCTAGGTTCCAAAGATAATATTATTTTACACCAATACTAAATCTAATAAATATTCAATTGGCTGATTTATAATCTAGCTAAGTTCTTCCTTATTTCAAAATATGCATATAAGCATCACAACCAAACACCCTAAGATGTTTCAGATAGGTTTGATTACTATTCTATTCTTCATAGGGAATTTTATTTACTAGAGCTAATGTGGGATATATATATATATATATTTATTAGGTAAAGTATAATTGTGACTACTTCTCCCCAAAATTTTCATTCCAGGTTTGTGCCATTGAGCATACTTCTCACTTTATCCATCAAAGTCCTATTCGTTCTTTCTAAACTCCATTCCATTGTGGCATATCTAGATTCATATTTTTCCTATCTATTCCACAATCCTTGTAGAACTATGGCTTCTAACGGAACTGCTTTGGGCAATGTGAGTCCAAGCCCCTCTCTCATGTCGATACTGGTTCCCTCTGGAATACTCCACTCGAAGCTCTGCAGCAGCCTCCCCAGTGTATGCGTCACCACAATCAATGCCAGAGAGATGCCCGGGCACATTCTTCTCCCTGAACCAAACGGAATCAATTCAAAATCCTGCCCTTTCACATCAATCTCTTTCCCGTTCTTCAAGAACCGCTCAGGATCGAATTCCGTCGGCCGCTCCCACACGGCCGGGTCCCTGTGAATTGCCTACGCATTCACTATCAATCGGGTTCCGACGGGGACATGATACCCTCCAACAGTGCAGGCTTGCGTAGCCTCATGAGGAAGTAGGAGAGGTGCTGCTGGATATAACCTAAGCGTTTCTTTGACAATCGCCTGCAGATATTTCAGTTTATGCAGATCTGATTCCTCTATGAGTCGGTCACGTCCAATATGTGTGTCGAGCTCTTTCTGGGCTTTGGTCAAAATTTCCTGGTGCTGCAATAGAGACGCCAGTGCCCACTCGATGGTCACCGAGGATGATTCTGTACCTGCGTCCATCAAGCTCTGCAAAAATGGAAAAAAAAAACACAGATCGTGTACTGCAAGCTAAATATCTCCCATTAGTAAATTTTAAAAGGATTGGAAGTTGTGAGATAAAGGATAGAAGAACTTACAAGGGCAGTGGCCTTCACCACATCGTCGTTATTGCCAGACAGAATTTCATGTTCCTCTGTTGAGGAGATAAGAACATCAACTAAGTCTCGTGCATGTATCTGATCTCGCTTCTCACGGTGATCGTCCACCACTTTCTGCATAAACTCATCTCTTTTCTTGTGAAGTTTTTTCATGGCAGCTATATGACCCTGCAGATCGAGCCACTTCAGAAACGGCAGGTAATCCCCAATCAGAAATGCTGCAAATAAAATGAAAGTCTCTTCCATCATCTCCTTGAAGTGATGCGCTTCTCGAAACTCTTCGGAATCAACAGCTCCTGAGACTCTCTTGTTGGCAATCATGCGCACAATGCTATTGAACGTGAAAGCCGATAGTCTTGATTTCATGTTCACGGGAGTGACTTCTCTCTGGCAACTTTCAAACAACGAGCGAATGAGAGAGGAAATTTCGTCATCGCGGACGGGTTTGAAGGATTCGATTCTGCTTGCAGAGAAGATCTGGATTGTGCACATCTTCCGAAGGTTTCGCCAGAAGGAACCGTAAGGAACCTGACCAAAGATTTTGTAGTCATATCCCAAATATTTACCTGCAGACAGAGGTGGCCGCGAAGCGAAGGTTTTGTCATTTGTTGTGAAACATTCTTTTGCCAGAGTAGAAGAGGAGATAACCAGAAGAGGGCGGAAGCCAAGTTGAAGCTGCATGATGGGTCCGTAGCTCTCTGAGAGCGACGATAGAATTCTGTGAATGGGGCGCTTCTCGTTTAGCAGATGAAGATGCCCAATAATCGGCCATGGGGGAGGGTGTGGTGCACGATTATTTAGCTTCTTCTTCGCCTTTCTGCTGTTGTCTACAATAAACAACAGCAGGGCAGCCAAAGCCGTGACAAGTATAACAGAAACTGCTTCCAACGCCATAATTCAGGTACGAAGGGTTTGAGCTATATTGCGATATCATTCCATATAAATAGCCTAAATAACTGCGCTATCTCTACTTCAGCTATCAGTGAGATTAGGTATCTTTAATTGACGAATTCAGAAGCCAATCCGTCTTCCTTCCAAGAAGGAGGTTCTAATTTTTTAATATAGTCTTAGCTGTGCTTTGTCATGATGTTGATTTTGTGTGAAAGACATTAAATGTGAAAGTAGCCACTCTCAATTTTAAAAATATATGTTCACCTTAGATTTTAACAATGGGAGCTTGTACTTCAACATAACATGGAGTTCAAAATAAATTAAATGAGGGAGGATATTGTAGTTCGATTGGTGAGGATGATGGTTGCTTATATCCATTCATGAGGGTATAAATCCTACTAGGTACTTGATATGGAGAATCAAGTGGTTAAGATTAGGGTTGTGTCATGGGTGATTTTGACGGTGTCCTTTACTCATGACTATTTAGCTAAAGGAGCTCACTGATTTAGATGTATGCTTACTCATCATTGTAATCTACTATATTTTTATTTCTGAAGTATGCACTGACACGTTGACATTCTATGTAATTCAATGATTCCATATGAATGTTATCTATTATGGCATGAACAAAAAAAATAAAATAAAAATTTAAATATCACTCAAATTTAATAAAAATAATAATAATAATTTAAACTAAAAATATTGGATGGCAATGAACTACGTAAATCCTCTCGCGGCTAGGGTTTGTCCATGACCAGCTGGTAAGTTTGGCGATTCAGCCAATAAGGACAAGGTGAACCCTTTATTGTCTTCTGCTAGGCTGTCACTCAAGGAAGTGTTCAAGGGCATGATTGGAGGGTCTATTTCGCTAGATGTTATGGTTCATCCGCCATAACATGCTGGGGAGACAACAGGTGTAACAGGGCACTCCTCTATCAAAGTAGTTTCATAGGAGGAGAAGTCGATGGACAAAACATCTTGGCATCTGGGTTCCATTAAGGTTTCTCCAATTATCTCATTTTTATAAGGAGGCACTTGAGGGGGCATTCTGTAATGAAGAATCATTTGCAGCCAAGGGTTTAGTTTACAAATTTGATAGGTTTTGGCCTTCTCTCTCAGCTCTCCATTAGTGGATCTCTGATTCATGGTGGCCTATTTTGGAGGACAACATGGACCTTTAACCCTATGCCAAAAGCCTTTTCATTGTGGTTTTTGATAGTCTCATTGATCATAATAAGATCTTTTAGACAAAATTTTGGAGTTGGGATCAACACCTCCTTTTATTGAAACTGTGGTTCTTAGATTTTAATGCACTTGTGGAAAATCTCTCACATAAACTTGTTTGGGTTTGGCTGCCATAGCTTCTTCTTCAATTTGGGGAGGATCCATGTCTATTGGCTATTGGTGGTACATTGGTTGATATGCAGTACATTGATGCTTCGACTTCAAACTTTTCCCACACTACCTTCCCCAAAATTCTTGTCTACTTGGATACCTCTCAATATCTTCTAGTAATGATTATGCTGAAAGTCAATGGTCGGTGTTGGTCTCAAATCCTTGATTACAAAGGGATCCCCTTCCAGTGTCATAATTGTTTCAAAACTGATCATCTTTCTACTTCTTCCTAGAGCTCCAAGCGCGAAGAGGATTCCTCTTGGGGGAAGGTTGTTTGTGATGATCTTCTCCTAGTTTTTCTGGATAACATTCCTGATTAGCCTTTGGGAGTAGTTTCATAAGCCATTTTAGAAGAGGTTCCTCTAGCTCAATTACCTCATGTTGAGCATATACCTTCATCCTCTAAGGTTGTAGGGTTGGCAGGGCTTGGTAATTTCATTTTTGGTTTCAGGAGTAAGGATTTTAGAGGCTTCTCTTTGGATTTGTGTATTTCCTCTAGTGTTGATTTAGGTAAAAACTATAATAAAAAAGATTGGATTGTAGTGAGAAGTAATAAGAAAGGGCATCTTATTCCTAATTCTCCTTCTAGGATGCTTCATTCACATAATAAAGCGAATAAGGGAGAGATGTAGGTGTGTTTAGATTATATTTTATTTTTGATCTATTGGTAGTTTGTTTGTTTTTTGGTTGTGTCCTATATGGTACCATGACCACGCATGCCTTGGATTTTAATCTTGTTGTTGATGGTTTGTGTTATTTATTTTATGGTATATTATTTTATATCATAGTGTTCAAGGCCCACCAATCTCAGTATCTATCAAAAAAAAAATTTAAAAATATTCTTGGATATCAATTTTTAAAGTTTTAATTTTTAATAATTATAGTAAAATTATTAATTTTTAGAATTATTAAAATTACGATGAAATAATAAAATTAATTGATAAATTAAAATATTAATAAAAAAATATTTAATAAAGTAAATAATTCAATTTTCATTTAATTAAAATTTAATATATTAATTTAATAAATTTGATAAATAAAATATAAATTTATTATTATAAGTAAGAATAAAATACTAAACAATATATAAAAATTTATTTTAAAATGATCAACTTTTCAAATTATTAACAATAGGTCTCCAAGTATGCTCTCTCCCAAAGTACTTGTTGATATCCATAATGTGAAAGTGTTTACTAATTTCAATAGCTTTTATTATTTTTCCCTTTTGAAAATTATTTTTCAAGGTAATAACCTTACTATCTTTAATACAGATTGCATGCTTGGTTTTCAACAAATGCTCAACTAGAACTAATTTCTCTTTCCTCTCCATATGAGCATTATCAGCACTTTCTTTGATTTTAGTCTCAATGGACCTCTCTCTTTCTTCTATGTAAAGGATTCCATGAGAGAATTCAATACATAGACTCCACTGTGTAGGTTACAGTCCAAAGGGTCTTTAATAGACCCTAAATATATTCTTAATTTATTAATAGGTAATAAGTTGGTCTAGATATTTATGTAAATTATTTATTTGTAATCCTATTAAAAACCCCTTCGACATAAGGTAAGAAGACTATTGGGCCACTAGTTAAAGGATCCCTCTATCTTTGCCTATCAATACAAGCTTTGCCTTGTTTGATAGCTCCACCGATTTATTTTCCCCTGTAACCATTCCTCAAAAAACCCATTTTTTAATTTTCAATTTCTTGCTCTAGGTTGTCCTTAGTCCAAATTTAGAAAGCTCTAATGGCTAGAGCTTTTAACATGATTTCCTCTATGTTGGGTAATGATGTGAAGAGGCATGTAGGTAGAGGTCGATGTGAATGGCATTTTTGAAGTCATTCCCAACAAGAGAGCCATTCCTTTAATGTGAAGTGAGGACATCGAAGAATGGTAGGTTTTCTTATGCCTTAATTTTCTTAGTGAATTTGATATTCAACATCAAACTATTTTAAGGTGGGAGTGAAAGTATTCCAAACTATATTTCCAACATAAATTAGTGTCATTGTTGTGCCTTTTCCACCACATGTGAATAAGAAGAAAGGATTCTAGAGACCCATCTTCAAAAAATTATGTAAATAGGTTGGATACCATAGGACAAATAAACAAACCAATCCCCATAACATCACATTGTTCTTACATAATACCTGTAAAGGAGAAAAAGTGACATTTAGACACAAGGCAACTAATCTACTCATTTCCTTATCTATGAGAGTTCTAACCATTTTGATCATTTATTAAATAATAAATTTCATAAATAATGGAAACCACATCAATGCTAAGTAATAGCTCATTATTCTCAACCTTTTTTCTCAAAAACATTCATATCTAATTTTCATAGACTCTAAAAAAATAACATATCTTAAGTCAAAATATATAATAAACTAATCAAGCATGCACTCATAGCATATTTTGACTTTTATATGGATGAGATAATAAAGAGAGTTATACTATAATTTTCACTAATCCTTATTTTTTATCTTATTCTATTCGATAATATTAGATAGTAACTTCTAAATAAAGGTGTACATACTATCAGTTGCCCTAAATGTATAAATTACTCTAGAAGGGATGTAAATTAATGTTTTAGTAAATCATGGTGCTGTGTAGTGAAAGAGTGTAAATTAGTAGTCATACCTCACTCAAAACTCATGACCTATGGCCCTTTCTCACCTCTTTGCACAAAGCATTAAGCAACAATAATTTGCTATTTCTAGTGGAGAAGATAGTGGAAAATGAGGTGTTATTTTCCTTCATACACTATAACAATGAATTGTGTGGGGAGGATACATTTTATTTAATGCTGAACTTGAGAAATGTATAAGTGATGAAATGGGAAAAGCCATACAAAACATTAAACTTATAGTGAAATACATATTGAGGTGAGTCAAGTAGTGATTGTTAGGGGAAATGATAGGATATTTCAATTGATGGAATCACATATGCATATGAAAACACACATGCAAATATTTTTGACATGTCAAATCCATTAATGCAATATGTATCTTCCACTAAACTATTTTAGTTACTATTACATGATTGAAATAAGTATCATTCAATTAAAATATATATCAAATATCCAGCTACTCTAAAAACATATAAAAGGCACCCTATGTCAATTAAAACAACTCAAAAATTTATTATAAAAAAATATTATTACTTTAACTATTTATAGGACCACAAACACTACCAATTTTAGGTAGTCTGTTGGACCTAGGTTCAAATCCCCACTAGCTTATACATACTTCTTCCAAGCATTATAGTCCTCTTATATTTCTTAAATTAGGCACTACCCCAGTTATTATAGCTTCCTTTATAGAATTTTCAATTGTCATACTGAATATATATTATTCAAGTTTCTAAAATAGACTATCGAATGGAAATGTTTCAGAAATTGTACTATTGTATATATAAAAATAAAAGTAATTAGTCCTCCCAATTGATAATTCTATGAAATATTTGTAGATTTCATTTGTGAAACCCAAAATATTTGTAGGAGTGGTTGTAATATATAGAATAATAAATGTCTATGTTTCTTTCCTCCATATTCAAATAACAAGGTAAATATATTGCTCTCAAAATTAGAGATTTTATTTACATCTTCACTTATAATTTTATTTGAAAAATGATGTTGAAGATTATAGTATTTTGATTAAAAAACATAAAGGATACCATTAATGATTTTAATTACTAAAATATAATGATGATGACATAAAATTCAATGAATGCATATTTGTTATACACCATATAAGCATTCTAGTGCATGCATAAGGTAAAACTAGGCATAGAATTATTTAGACATGAATAAGAATAAAATAATTCTGAAAAGTAATTAAACAAATTATGCTAAGGCTTCCGAAATGAAAAATTTCTTTTGGTGTAAAGACAAATTCCATTAATGCTCTTTAAAATAAATGTATAAATACAAAAAAATAAAAATTCATAGTAGCTATCTATAGAAACCCAAATTTGGTTTAGCAATAAAAGTATTATAAAATTTTATGACTTTTCATCTAGAATCTCATAATATCACATGTGCATCTTGTATTGGTCCTATGTCTCTTTATCTTGTCTTTTACATTGATGTTTGTATTTGTATTTCATGAATATTATTTTGTTGTTCAAATTTATATTTGAGTTATAGGGATCCCTTGTTCATTACCATTTTTTCTCTTACTATTTTCTTACTTTTAGACAAAACCACTCTTTATGTATGAATGCACCCTATGCGATTGTTCGTAAATCTCTGTCTTGTCCCAACATCCTTTATGGTCCTCATTTCAAGTCACATTCAATTTTTATCATTTTTTATGACTGTTTAACTCATTTTGAGTTAGTTTTGCAAGCCAATAAGTTTATAAATACCTCAAAGGCATTTTACATCAAGCACTTATCTATCTATCAATACAAATTAAATGATATTATAATAGTTAGTTCATCATATGTATTTTCTATATCTAAAATCTATATTTTTACATATAAATTGCATGCTTAGACTAAAGGAGGAACTAAGAAAAAGAGCATTCAGATTCAAAGTGCATATGATCCAATCACACATGCATAGTAAAAGGAGAACTAAATTATTTGAGGGTTTATTCAAATTATTGGATATGTATGTAGTACTCAATTTTAACTATTTTATGAGGCCATCTTGAATCATCCATCTACTCATTATCCTAATTTTATGTCTCATCTCTATGTGTAGGACCTTGCTAGGGTTTTTATAAGAAATGAATACAAATATAGGCTACAACACATGCTCACATAGTTTTATAAATATAAAACACATCTACAATTAGTTTCACATGGTTCCTCAATCCATAGATTTTATTCATAGTTAGAACAAACAAATGCACAACCTATGGATAAGATAGTAGTTGTCCAAATCTATCGGTCATGTCATACTTAGTGAAAAAAAGACTTTTAGAGAAATCCAAAACTATCTTAGTTTATGTTGCAATCAGTTGTAGCCAGTGTCATAACTGTGTATCCATTTTAAAGATAATTTCTCATCTTCCTTTCATACTTTTTTGTAAAAATCCTAGTTGTTCATATGCTTACAAATTAGACTTTTGTGTGAATTTTTATTGAATTATAATCTATTTTACTCATTAGTTTGTCTTAATTAGATTAATACATATTAATATCTAATTTTGATAGAACATATTGGTGAACCCAACGTGAACCTGCTTTATTTGTTGAATTTCTTAAACCCTAGTTTTCCATAAGATTTTACTTCTAAATTTGTTTTCTAGGGTTTCAAATAATTTTTTTATTTATTTCTTATGTTGGAATATTTACTAGCATTCATTTTCCTCTCTTCTCTTTTTATCATTTTAGTCTTTGTCAAATTTTAAAATGGCTAAAATTGATCTCTTCCTCCTCATCTCATTGATGAATTCTTAGGCATTATTTATAGTTATAATAAATAATGGAGTGATTCTCAATATTTATGTGTTGGATGCTAATGAAGAACATGAATATGTGTATAATTATGATAATGATTATTTTTAGAATGCTGATAATGATTATTTTATAATGATGATAATGATTATTTTTTAATGATGATAATGAATAATACAATTAAGGTGATGATCCATATTGTAAGGACATTAATGTAGATGATTTTCCTTCTCCTACCTCTTCTATTAAATTTCTTAAAACCTATATCAAAGAAACTAAAAATATAATTCAATATGAACACCTTATTGGTGATGCATTCTTTGATGATACTCAAGCTTATAAAAATGTTTTTCTATGTCTATTATTCATATTTCACAATATAAAAGAAATAAAATTAAAAATCCTTAACATAAATAAAATTAAAATTATGTATCCCTTGAGTTTTATCTTAGTTACAATGTTGTCCTTTTTACATATGATGATGCTTTGGACAAATGACATGGACAACTATCTTCTAGAGTCAACAAGTTTTGAATCATTGTCTTGATTGACCTATCATTCATGATAAAATGAAGATAAAGGAAAGGTGCATGTATTAATAACCTCCTTCTCTAATTGGGGTCAACTCCAATATGTTTGGATTTCCATACGAGATCATTTAATGATCCAAAATCGCATTATAGTATCATTAATCATACTAAAAATAGTGGAGATTAGATAAAATTATAACCATACGTGAAGCTAACTTGAAACTCACTAAAAAATGTAGATTTATTATATATAGTATATGTTTAAAATTGTAGGTCTATCTGAGTTTGCATGCAAAAGTGGTTATAAAAAGCAATTTGCTATTTATAGTTGGGGCACTTGACTCTAGGTTGTTTTTATTTTTTAAGATTTTTTAATTTTCCATGTCAAATCCAATTTTGAGTTGAATATTATTTAAATAATTTTATTTAATGATTTTGAATTATTAAATGAGAATCAATAGAGATTAATGTTTCATGAAAGTATGAGTATTGGCCTATTGGGTTTTTTGTTATGATACTTCTTATGTTCATCAACAAACTAGAAAGTTTAAATGCATATCTTACTCCTCTTATTTTCAAATTTAAAATATTGATATTTCAAATTTTAATGATGCTTTGAAAATTTTAGAAAGTGTAAATGCAGCTCTTAGTCCCTCTTATTGTGAAAATGAAAATGTTTATATTTCAAATGTTGATTGTGAAAGTGAAAAAATTATGGTCATAATGAAAATTGAAATGATGACAATTATGATGTGTATAATAAAGAGAATAATGTTTCTAATAACCATATAATAGTTTCTTCCTTACCTTACCTTCATATTTATTATGGTTATATATTATATGATGAATAAATTATATTCTGATTACTGATAATGTTAGTGGACATTGTGATGATGTTACTTGTTCCCCTTTGAAAGATAAAATGTGTGAACATGTCAATTATAAATATGAGAATAATAGTGATATTTATTATATTTCAAGATAATTTAATATGCCTTTCAAAACTAATGATATACTAAATACCAATGAATATCCAAATCCTATTATTCTGAGAATTCTTATCTTATTCAAAATAGTGTACTAATGGCTAAAATCAACATTAAAATTTAATTATTAAATGATGCCCTTAAATATATTAATATGACTTCACAATAGGTTTTTTTATTTAATTCATGTTTTTGGTTCTCTACAACATAAAGTAAATTAACACATCTTGGAAAGTAAGGCTTATCATTCTTGGGTTGATTCAAATGCTATATATGGTAACCCTATAGTGCACAATATCTAGTATGCACTATTACCACATGATTTTAAGATACCAACATTTTATAAGTTTAATGTAAGTTGGGATGCTTATTTACATATCAGATATTGTAAAAAATCTATGCATGATTGTAATGATAGTATAATATTGTTATAGTTGTTTCAAAAGAGTTTAGAGGATGATGCATTAAATTGGTTTCACCATTATCTTACTATTTATTATTTACATACATATGTTGAGTTATAGGAAGTATTTCTTATGCACTTTATTTAGAATAAAGGGTTCCCATAGTTAAATATGAGATATTACCATCCCTACATTAGGGAAAATTAGATCTAGTTTATGATTATACCTTATGATTTAATACATGTATGAAATAGTTAATTTATCAACTAACATATTTAAAGACACAATACATCTTTTGTCAGGGATTCATTTTTGCTCTTAAGTAAGAGTTTTTTTATCTAACATCTAAATCATTTAATAATCTTTGATATGAGACTATTACATCAAAAGTTTAAATGGGGACGTGTACAGACAAATAAAGAGGTAGATTTTGATATTAACTTGTTACCACTAGATTGACCTAACAAAGTTGAAGAGCTTAATTCACCTCTTCCTAAAGCAAACATTCAACAAAATCCATGAGTTAGGGTACTAAATAAAATTAAGGCATCATTTTTCTTAATAGTTCCTAACTTAACTAAAGCTCCTTATACTAGAAATTTGCCCATTAAATTTGATTCATTCACATATATACCTCATTACATTATTTATTGATCATTGGATAGGAAGATTATTATAATTCCTCCCAATCATTATTATTCACTACATACTTTGGATAAAATAAAAAATACACCCCATTATAACTATCATCACATTAATGGTCACTGGGATAATGATTATTGT
>JARHVA010001052.1:3810000-3895000 GCA_037957365.1 Torreya grandis
CACATACATTATCTTGAAGTATAATAGTAATAACATTGTGGCATGTGTGTCCATGAGTGCCCAACAATATGTATAGTTTTTGTCTATATAGAAACCCTCCATGCAATGAACAACATGACTATTAGCAGTTTGTAGCATGAATGTGAGCCATGTGTAGCACAAATATTAACACTATATAAATAGTTAGTATAGTACAACATTAATATTATTAATATAATATAAAAATATTCCTTCCTAATCACAACTATATTATTAATATTGGATGATATAATATATTAATAATATATAAAATTATAATATATATTATTATATATTATTATTCAAAATATATTATTGTTTTTATATTAATATAATATATTATATTACTATCATAATAATATTATCTAATTTATTTATATGTATGATACTTATTTAGAAAATGAATATCATATTATTGTTTCTTAATGTTTTGTGCACAAAAGGTAGGATGCAATTAGTAGTAATAGGTTTTTAGTGAATTAAATATATTGGGTTTAATTTTTTAATTTAACACCCTTATTTAACGAATAAAAATTACATCCCTAAAAAAAATTAATTCTTTGCAAAATTGATCAATTTAGGGCTTGACCGGATCAAATTACAAGACATGGAGGTCCTAAAATTTTGTCTTATACTTCCATTCATCCATGATGCCAATATATTGACCTTGTAAAGTTACATTAAGGTTAATAACACATGGAAATGAAATGAACATACCCATTGAATAAAGGGCAAGGCCACACTAAAAATGTAAATAGTGAAATATTTTAAGGTGAACTAAGTGGTAATGGTAAGGGGCAATGACAAGTTATTTCAAGGGATATCACAAACCAACCCCTGATCAATGCATCTATTAGATTTACGTGACCAAAACTCATTACAAATGGTCTAAATCTTGGAATGTGGTAGCATGTTTGATTAGATATTTTATATTGCTAAGGGTGGACAAGGATGTAAAGAGCATTTATATGATTGAAATAGGGGCCCACATCTCATTTTCAACTCAAATCAATGATGCAATATTGTTGATGTTAGGACAAGACATTGAGGTCCTAAATTTTCTCTTTTAGCTTACATTCATCCATGATTTCCATTTGTTTACACTTTCATTATATTTAATATTATAAATTAAGGGAGATATATATCCTTTAATTTATAATATTAAATATAATGAAAGTGTAATCAAATGGAAATCATGGATGAATGTAAGCTGAAAGAGAAAATTTAGGACCTCAATGTCTTGTCTTTTATTATATTTAATATTATAAATTAAAGGATATATATATATATATATATATATATATATATATAAAATATATATTTAACGTATGCAACTTAAAGGATCAATATAAATAAATTAATAATGTATACAACTTATAGGGTGTCAACATATTTTATGAGTCATTTTTTATTGTCAAGGGTGGATGAGGATGTCATGAGATATTATTTAATTTTGATATAACTCTGCATATGATGTGTGGCTCAAATCAACATTGAATTATCATTAATGTTGTGAAAATCAATAATTTAATTGGTAACAGAGGCAATGTTACATGACCTCTTACCCGTCATATTTCCAAAAATAAAATTCCAATTTTGTAGAAATAAATCTTAGTATTATCCCTGTTCATATTTTAAATTTAAGGGGCCTTGTAGCCTTCTAGATGAGCAAACTCTATCAAAAATCTATAATAGAGGGATATTGAGCTTGTCTAGTCCATAATTTGTGAGATGGTCTACATAGTATTCATCAACAAAAATATTCATACATTTATGGGCATTTGAAGCATTGTATGAGGGCGGGCCAATGCTCTAGCTACTCCAAGAACAATCTTAAGCCTCCTAACCTAGTTCAAATTCTACTTACGTAGACTGTGAAGAAAAGTAACTAAACTTCCTTCAGGGCTCTAATCATAAACCATCAACTTATCCCTTCTCTAACCATCATAATATGCCCTTAGTACATCTAAGTTTTCATCCATGAGTCTACAAAAATAATTAATTATAAGAAAAAATTATTCTAATTGCATTGATAATATACTCAATTATTTAATTTTATAGTTTAATATCATAATATACACTATACAAATTTAATATATCAATATATATTATTATATTATATAATATATCAAAAATTTAATATTAGTATAATAATTATATATAATAATATTACTTTATTACTTTATTAATATAATATAATTATATAATGTTATATAAAAGTTATATATATATATATATATATATTATAAAATATGATTATATTATATAATAATGTATTATTAAAATAATATATTATATTAATAATAATAATTTAATAATTAGATTAAATATAAATATAGATATTGTACTATGTATCACTATTTTACTACATTATTAATATTATATTGTATAATATAAAAATTTAATATATTAAGATATTAATATAGAGTATAATATTTATTTATATATATATTATAGGCAAATATATAAAATAATTAAACACATTTATAAAATACTTTATTATTATTATTATTATCATCATCATCATCATCATCATCATCATCATCATCATCATCATCATCATCATCATCATCATCATCATCATCATCATCATCATCATCACTTTTGACCAATGTTATGAACTAGATTTGGGACACAATAGGGGACCTAGTCCCAAATAACCACTAAACCACCATAAGCAGTCACCATTGACCACTAAAATTATGACTTCAACATAAATGATCACATTTGGCCCAAAAGTACCCAACGAAATTCAAACTTAGGTGGGGTTGGACACTACCAACCTACTTTCCAACCCATCTACATCTCTTTGCCTTAACATTAATTTTATTATTATACTACATATAATTATAAATATTTTATCATCTATCAAAAAAATTATTCATAATTTAATATCATATTATATAGCATATAAATTTAATATATTAAATCATATCATAATATTATATAATTTATTAAAATTTTAAAATATAATATAATAATTAGATATTAATTTTAGTGTAATGTATACTTGTGTATATTTTATTCATTTACCTAAATGATCTGTATGAGTAGTCATTTATACAAATAAAATTTATTACTCATGTATTTTTGGTAATAATCACAAGGTAAGGGAACCCAATATAACACATGATCACTACAAACATTTGTTAGTTATAGAATTATTATCAAATACCAAATTAATAATGTTGAAAACAAAAAACATGAAAATATTTAAAGAAACAATGTTATATTTAAAAGTGAGAAAAACATAAAATGTGAGACAAGAGATGTGAAAAGTGAAAAAATCATTGAATGAAAAAACCTTGATAATATTATTAGAAGCCTTACAATAATGAATCTCCAAATCACACATCAAGAATTAGTTAAGAGTGAGAAAGACATTGAACTTAAGTCAAAATAGCATCAAAAGGATGCAAGAGTAAGAGTAATATCAAGATTGTACAACATGAATACAAAGAGAGAAGATATCAATAAATAGAACTAGAAGGAATAAGAAGTTAAATGTGCAAAATTTAGTATATGTGCCAAGCGTTGCATTCCTATTATAAGTAAGGAGGAAGTGTGTGACATGTGGGAGGAGGAGTTACTTATTCAAGTAACTCCTAAATTTAACAAGTAGATAAGAAAGGTGAGTGACATCTCATAAAATGAGGATAAAATCCATTTATAAATATAATATATTCACACATAACTAAGAATTAGGATAGATCTAGAAACTTATAGTGAACTCAAATAATTTTAATTCTAAAATATCCCTTCTTAACCTTTATTTGGTGTTACAAAAATGGGTTTTTTTTTACAAACAAGGATAGAAGTTGATACTACATAATACACCCTCTTAATAGAAACTTTATTCAAGAGGAATTATAATAGATTGATAAATAAAGAAGAAGGAATGATGACTCCAAAATTCATAAGAATGAAAGTGTGATTATCAAGAATATCAAAAAATTCTATTCAAACAATGTGGTCAATCTATAATGGAACAAAGAACAATAAGGAGTAATGATCCAAAAAACTTGCAAGATAGACAAACTAAGACCAATCATTAAGTTAAGTAACTAATCTGCTGAAAAATATAATCTACATACATAATGTAAAAAAAATTATATATATAACAAGTTAAATGGAGTAAAGACAACTTCCATCAAAAAGTGTAAAATCATTCCATAAAATTAATTAGTTAACATAATCAAAACATATTTTATTTGTATTAAAAAAATAAAGAATGCATAAAACACAAGTTAATCAAAACATATACAGTAAAGATGTGTCACTTAAAAAAAATAATCTATGTAGATCATTAGAATAAGAATCACATAAAAACACATCAAAGTCACTATAAGATCCATCATTTTGTAGAATCAAAATAGTATTAATCTTAGAAGTAGGATAGTTAGTCATTTTCTAGCAATGTAAAATGTCATGATTAAATTTAGTATGAAATTTGTATGGATGTAATTTTCTACATTTAAAGACACGATGCTCATATTTGTATAATACATATAAGGTTTATTATATTTAATCAAAGTATGAGTATTCAAAACATGATAATCAAAATAAGTTGAATTATAAGTCATTCAGTGAGGAGGATGATACAATTTCAAATTTTCATTAGAAAATTTTGAAACATTATAGTCAAAAACTTTACAATTTTCATTAGAATTAGGTGAAATAGGTTCATGAATACTATATTCATACTTACCAATTCCAATATCTAGATAGCCTATAAAATTCATAGGCATTTTAAAGTTAGGTTTGGTATAAGGTATTCAAATAAAAATTAGTTGTTTTAGAAATATAATAAGTGTCAGTTTGATGAGAGCTACTATTATGTGTAAAAGATATTTTTCATTTGAAACATCAATAGATAATTGTGTTGTCATTTTCTCAATAAAAGAGACTTGTAAAGCTTTTAATGTGTTGTTTCGACATAAATATATTTATTAAATATTTTAGAATGTAAAAAAGGTGGTACATTAAAGTGTTTCAAAATTAGAATAGAATTTGTTGTTTAAATGAGTTAGAAACAACTTTGAACACTTAAATGTAAATCTTTAAGAATATATGTTGATATTTAACTTGTAAAAGTATATAATAAAACAAATTGTTTTTTTAAAAAATTTGAATACTATAAAAATAAATTACGTTGAATCATGTTGAATTATTTAAAAAGTAATTACATTTTTAAAAAAAAACATAATTACAATTTTGATGATTTCTCTCAAACCATGATTTATATTTTTTCTAAATTTTGATACTATATTCTTAGATACTAGATTAACAAAATTCATAAAATTATAAAAAATAAAGATTTGAATAAAAATATATGAAACTTTGTTAGATGGTTTTTAGTGGAACAATTCAATTTTTTTTTTTTTTAATAAATAGTTCAAATCTATCTATCTATCTAACTGTATCGATTTATATATCTATCTATCTATCTATACTGGAAGAACAATTCAAAAAGTATACAATTCAAAAAAGTATAATTTTTCTTATAAACCTATAATAAGATGTTGTAAGGCATAATACTATGCCACATGTAAATGAAACATGCTTAAAAGAAATTAAATAGAAAAATTATAATGTTAGAAGACAAAAAAACCACCTTCAAATCTGCACAAACTCAAAATATTCAAACATCAAAACAAATCGTTAAAGATCAAATTATTGTTAAAGATCGTATTAAAAATGTTGAAAACAAACAAAAAAAATATTTAAAGAAATAATGTTACCTTGAAAAGTGAGTAAATCAAAAATTTTGAGATAAGAGATTTGACAAGTGGGTAAATCGTCAAATGGAGAAAAATCTCACAATATTATTAGAAGCATTACAATAACGATTTTCTAAATCATATAGCAAGAATAATTTAATAGTGAGATAGACAATGGCCTTAGGCTAAAAGAGCATCACTAGGATGTAAGAGCAAAATCAAGATCAATATTTTAAAACATGAAGAAATACATAGAATATTTCAATAAATTAAACTAAGAGGAGTAAATAGTTGCATATGCAAGCTTCAACATGTTTATCGAGTGTCCTAATCTTATTATAAGTGAGGAGGATATATGTGAGATATGAGGGGATAAGTTAATTGTGCAAGTAACCCCCAAATCTAAAAAGTGAATAAGAGAAATGAGTGACACCTCATAAAGTTATGATAAAGTACATTTATAAATATAATAAATGCACATACAACTAAGACATAAAATGAAATTAAAAACCTATAGTGAATCAAAATAAGGTTAATTTTTCAAAAATTAGTTGGAGAGAGGAATGATGAATTTAATTCACCAATCTGAGTTTCTAACCATCTAACATCTTTCCTCATTATATAAGGTTGGGTGGCCCATATAGTCGAGACCCTCCCTAAATGTCAATATCTATAAAGGTTGTTAATTAAACCCCACCCCATATATGTATATATGTATCTATGTATGTGACACACACACACACACACACACTAGTGAATATTGTGTATATGGGTTAATAGGGGCATTGGTTTGGTAACTAGAAGAGGTGGTTACCCCACTAGATATATAGACATACCAAGGCCTTCATTCTGATCTATTAGGGAAAGCAGTTAGATGGTGAGGATATCAAAGTAGTGAATTATATTTACCATTCTTCTCTCCTCCTAACAAATGCTTACAGTCATTGTGTACTAAAGTGGGTCCCCTTATTTTGTGATTATTACCAAAAAGAAATGAATAAAAATGTCATTTAGATAAATAACTACTCATAGAGACAATTTAACTAAATGATTGAAATATACAAGATTAAACATCCCACTAAAATTAATATCTAATTAAAATAACTCTTAAAAGCCTTTAAAAAATATCAACTCACATCTTTCTCGATATAACTTACACCTTAAAAACAATTTATATTTATAATAATAAAGTGTTACAAGACCAAGATCCTTATCATAATATTTTTTGAAAATACAATTTAATTTTTATTAAAAAAATTAACCGAATAATCATAACCGTCAAGTCTTGCAAGACCCGAGCCTTGTGGATATGATTAAATATGACATAATGTTCTTTGAACGATATAAGCTGACAATGATATTTTTCTAATTAGTTAGAAAGACTTAGTCAAACATGAAATTTGAAAAACACAAAACAAATAAAAAGCCTCACAAACATGAAATACGGTGTTCTTGGCAAGATATCACATCATTAATCATTTTATATTGAAGGGGAAGAATAAGTCAAATAATTATATTAGTTACGTAATTTTTAAATAAATAAATATTTATTTTTTTAAATTTATTTATTGTTGTTATTGGTGGTAGAAAACTCTACCTTTTAAATTTTATTTATATGTTATTTGTTGAAATTAGTTCAAGTTTCATTTTCATCTTTCATTTTATAAGGAGCCTCATGCCTAACTCTCGCTCATCTCATATGTTGAAAGCATTTTTTTTAATTTTATACAAAGAAATGTGTGCAGGTTTGTTAAATAGATGGAGGAGCAGTAGAATGGATATTTAATATTATAGTAAAAAGATTTTTTAATTTTTATTCGACAATAAAAACATTTTTTATACAATAAATAATTTTCTAATATATTATAAAAGGAAAATTTAAATTTATTAGCTTTTTATAATAATATAATATAGTAACAAAAATTAATTTTGTTACATAAAAATAATATGTATAATTTAATTAAGAAATTACTTTTTAATTCTTATAAATTCTAAAAACATCCTATTATATTGTGGCAATATTTAACTTAACGTTGAATAATATTTAATATATATTGTAGCCAATACCTTTATAAATATTGTTTTGTTGTACCCACACCTTTATAAACAGTGATAATTTGTTCTCTTCGATGATTTATATTATTAAATTACTTTTGAATTTTATATATAAAATATAAACATTAAAATAAAACAAATTCACAATATTTTAAAATCCGTTGTAACCTACATCTTTAAAGATCATTATAACCTGCACCTATATAAAAATTGATAATTTATCGTCCTCAACAATTTAATAATTTAAATTATCCTTTAACTTTGTATGTAAAATTAACATATCAAATATAAATATTAATATAAAACAAACTCACATAAAAAAGAGACAGCTGAAATACGTGAATTAAAAATTGCATTCGATACACCTTGGCCAAGAAATTCAAAACTAAATGGATTCAATACACCATATTAAAGCCTACAATGTTTGAATTTTTTAAATGTCCACAATAATTTAATAGTTCGCATACCCAAAGATTATGTCATTGGTGATGTCACAAAATAATTTAAATTTTGTGATATGATTTATACATAGCATATGCATAAATAGAGGTATCATACGAGACATTATCAGCGGTCTTTTTGTTTTTTTAAGTAAATCAGATTGTATTATAGTTTTGTTATAATTTTTTTTAAATTAATTATATATGTTAAACTTATATATGTTTCAATCTTACTCTGGTCAAAAGAATATGCAGTTTAGACATTTAAAAAAGAGTCACATCAATTGAGATTCGCATTATCTTGAAAGGTACGAAGTTTCCCATGTTTGGGACGGATGATTTTTAATTGATAAATTGTATTGTTTTAGAGTATTTATGTGTTAATTAATTATTTTTAATATAAAAGTTTTTATTAAAACATTTTTTAATTAAAGATTTTATGTTTTTACAGTCTATATAATAACCAATGATTTTTTTTAGAAGAAATTATGTGACGTTTTGAATATCGACGTGTTTCAGATGCATTTTTATGATCTTCTATCAAGAATGAAAACATTTTGAATACATATTCCTCTCATGAAAGGTAATTATCAAAGATTTTATGTTTCCACAATCCATACAATAACAAATTATCTTTTTTGGGAGAAATTGTGTAACATTTTGAATATCAATACATTTTGGATCCACTTTTGTGATCCTTCATCAGTGACAAAAACATGAAGGATCACAAGGGTGGATCCGAAAAATGTCGATATTCAAAACGTCACACAATTTCTTCTTTAAAAGATTATTTCTTACATTATCTTATGTTTTAGTTATGTTTTATTTTGTATTTATTTCTTATTTTTCTCTCTTCTTTGATGTAGGAAAAGAGGCCGAAAGTTTGGAGGCCATAAATTTTCATCTGTAGTTATTTTTAATCCCATCTTTGTGTCAAAATGATCATCTCAAAAATTTCAATGCAAACGTAACACGTTCTTCGAATTATGAGACATTTTTGATATTTTTTGGAGACAATACGTGACCATCTGAGGGTTCAAAATTGCAGTGTAATATTATTTTGAGTATTTTTCTTACTTTAAAAATTGTTTATTTTTATAACCGGCCTTGAACTTTAGTTGATATTCATATGATATGTTAATTTAAGTGTTTAATTTATTTTTGAATATTTTTAAAGTTGTACGTTCTTGCATGCAAAACTTACTAAAAGTAATAGTTGCTAAAAATAGTAGGTCAATTTTTATTTATTTTTAGAGTTTCAAATTTGATATGTCAACTCCAATTCTAAGTGAGGCTTATTTATGCATGGTTTATAATTATTTAAACTATTCAATATGATCAATACAAGTTAATATTTCAGAAACTTTACTTATTAGTAATTTTATTATCTTGATAGTATTCAAGTTCATTATTTGGTATCATAGCAAGTTTAAATTTTGGACGTGTAAGAGATGGTGAGGGGACAAGGAGGAATCACTCAGATGAATTGGACTATAAAAGAGATATAGAGATCATTATGAATCAAAGACAAGTGAGAGTATAAAATTATGTAGAAGATGACACAGATCGTGAAGAATAAATTCTGTAAAAAGAAGAGTAACAACAATAACTGACATCAATAAAAGAGAGGATGGTTAGATATTTACGAGGAAGGACCAAAAGAATCAAGGTTGATGTTCTAGATTATGGAGGAGTTTTAAAATCAGAGGAGTTGATAGATTGGATGAACATCATGGAGAAGCTTTTTGAATGGATAACTATGAGAGAATGCTAGAAGGTAAAGTTTGCATGTACGAAACTGAATGGTCATGTAATGATTTGGTGGGATCACCATAAAAAAGAAAGATAAAAAATGTAAACAGAAGATCAACTCATGGAAAGAAGAAGCTAAGGGAGAAATTTCTTCTTATAGATTGTGTTAGAGTAGGGTTTTATTTTTTCTCATATTTATTTATTATGAATTTTTTTCTTCACTTGGAGATTTTTTACTTTTGTGAATAAACTTGCTTAGGTGTACTTGGAGATACATTTTGACTGGATAAATAGGAAGGAACTCCTTTAATCGATTATGTTGGGTATGAGATTTACTCTTCTATTATTGACTCTCTATCCACCTTTTATTGAGTGAGTTACTCATGCACTCCTATATGTACATCTCTTTTGGTGAGTTATTGTTCAATGGAAGATGGATTTTGACTCTTATCTTGTTTATAAAATATTTTCATAAATGTGATTTCATTTTCTTGCAGCTATTATGTTATGTACATGCTTAACTCATGTGTATCACAAATATGTGTATTAACTTGACCGAGAGATCTTGGCATCCACTCTGATAGATTATGTACCAATCCTATACAAAAGATTCTAAGCTTTGATGTAACCATATCATAGTATACAAGAGTATAAAGATGAGTTTTAAAAGTTTTTCATATGAGTGGATCATGATGAAATTTAAAAATAAATGGTTTTAAGGTATGTAAATGGTTTAAAGTTTTATATTCAATACAAATTAAGCATGCATAAATTACTTTGCATGGAAGAAGCTTATCAATTAGCTTTGAAGGCATAAAAAAGAAAATAGATGAAATTTTAGAAGAATATCTATTGGGAGAAGAAGAGGAAAATCCCCTCCAATAAAGGGATGAGATGAATTTAATAAAAGTAGAGGTGGGTTTAATACCACTAGAAGAGAACCATCATGTCCTTTACAAAGACAATCAGATAATAAAAAGGGTTTTAATATCAGCAAAAAAAAAAAAGAAAATTTTAGAGAGGACAAAGCTATGGTTGTGGTAGAGGATGGTTTCCAAATAAACATAGGTTTTATATTTATTACAAATGTGGAGAAGATGGTCATAGAATGTTTGAGTGTCTAAACTACCAAGATAAATAAATGAGGCAAGAGGATCATCCAAGAGTGAATTTAGTTGAAACTAAAATAGAAAAGCAATGTAATGAAGTTGCAGAATAAATATTTAAAAGAATCTCATTATGAGAAGAACAATGATTGCTATAAGAAAGAATATGTGAAAAATAAATAAAGTGGTGATGTATGGGATCGAACAAAGTGTACTTCAGAAGGTAAGATATGCAAACTAATTATTGATGGTGGTGGTTTTAAAAATATAGTTTCTAAGAACATGATTGAGAAACTAGGTTTGTAGTGTGAAAAATATTTTAATCCTTATTAGATTGCATGGTTTAAAAAATGGAATAAAGTTACAGTAGATAAAAGGTGCTTAATCAAGTTTTCTATAGGTAAAACTTACAATGATGAAATACTATGTGATGTAATATCAGTGAATACATGCAATGTATTATTGGGAAGGACATGGTAGTTTGATAGAAACTTAGTTCATGATAGAGCAGAGAACATTTATAGTTTCTAGAAAGGTGGTATGAAGGTAGTTTTATTACTCGTTAAAGAAGAAGGGTAGGTTGAAAGCATGCCATCTGTAAAAGAATTTATCAAATATATAAAGATGACATGTTATTTTTATGCATTAGTAGCAAACAAAGAAGCCACAAAAGTGGTGTAAAGGCCTACATAATTAGTAAGAGTGTTGAAAGAATAAGAAAACATAATACCTGATGAGTTATCAAATGGTTTACCACCATAGAGAGATATTCAACTTCATATTGATTTTATTCTAGGATCAGCTCTACGTAATCAAGTAGCATATATGATGAGTCAAATAAAACATGCACAATTTTATAAGTAGGTTACTTAATTGGTGAGGAGGGGTGTACTAAGTAAGAGCATGAGTCCTTGTGCAAAACCATGATTTATAAATCTAAAAAAAGATAGAGGGTGGAATATGTGTGTTTCTAGTTAAGTAATTAATAAAATTATAATCAAGTACACGTTTCCTATACCTCATTTAAATGATATGATGGATGTTTTTGCAAGAGAAAAATATTTTATTGAGATTGATCTGAGCGGATACTATCAAATTCAAATTCATAAATGAGATGAAATTAAATTAGTATTCAAGATTAGATATGGCTTATATGAGTGGGCGGTGATGGAATTCAAATTATCTATTGCACCCAACACATTTATGAAGGCGATGAACACAGTACTAAAAAAATACAGTGGTAAGTTTGTAATGGTTTATTTTGATGATATTTTAATATTCAATAAGACTAAAGGATAATAATTACAACATTTGAGAATGATATTATAATTATTAAGAAAAAATAATCTCTATGTAAATTTGAAGAAGTGTTAGTTTATGTAGAATAGTTTGGTCTTTTTGGGATTTATAGTTTCAGAAAATGGTGTAAGGATGAATTAATAAAAAGTAAAAGCAATTATTGAGTGCCCTATCCAAAAGAGAATTATAAAGATAAGAAGATTCTTCAGTTTAGTAACTTTTTATAGAAAGTTCATTAACAATTTTAGTCTTGTTGCACAAATTTGAATGGACAAGGGAAGCAATAAAACTTTTTGAGTTGTTGAAGAAGAAAATTATAAAATAACTTATTTTAGAATTACTAGATTTTAGCAAAGTGATTGAGGTTGATTTTAATGTTTCATCTGTGGAAATTAGTGTTATGTTGAGTTACGAAGAAAAGCCAACAATGTATTTCAGTGAGAAATTGAATGAGGTAATAATAAAGTATTCTATGTATTGTGTTGAATTTTATGCCATTTTAAAAGTATTAAGACATTAGAGGCATTACCCATTGCCTAAGGAGTTTATCCTATTTACTAATCATGAGGCTTTGAAGTATGCAAACACTCAAAAGAAGTTAAATAATGGGCATGCAAAGTGCATGTCTTTTTTATAGTGTTATACTTTTATGACGAAGTACAAACTAGAAAAATAGATTAGGTAGCTGATGCTTGGAGAAAAAGAGTGGCATTGATAACTACTATAGTGAGTGAAGTAGTTGGATTTGACTTTATTAAACAATATATGGTACTGATCTAGATTTTGGAAAGATAGTTGAGTAATGAATGAATCCATTGACAGGTGATACAAGTAAAGTTTATGATGAGTATATTATGTCGGATGGTTATCCCTTCAAAGGAAAATAATTATGTAATCCAATTGGGTCTCTAAAAGATAATATTTGTTGGGTGAATATTTTGTCAATCACCGTACTGATAAACAAAATAGGTTTGATCAACCACAACAGGAAGATTGGTCAGCCAAATGTGTAGTTTTTACCACATCAAGAGGGGACTAATCTCTCCTCTCATCAAGGGGAGGTTCCCTATATATATATATATATATATATATATATATATATATATATATATATATAAACAAAAAAAATACTCAAGGGTAGGATAAACCATCCATCTCTCTTTTTTCAGAGATGAAGTGTGCAAATCAAAGGAGAAATCCAAATGAAATGATAAAAAACACTCATCTTCTTTCAAAAGTGTTGTTTCAGTAGACAAAAGGAATCTTTCTAGTGATGATAAGTAACTTGAAACAGGGTATAATAACACAGTAGGATGAAATGAGGCACAAAGTCTCCACCTTAACTGCCAAAGTGTGGAATACAAAGAACAATGAGGGCACAAAGTCATCCCAAGGTTCTTTACATAGAAATAGAAAATAAACACACACTAAGGACAATTATGATAGCACAAAATCTAAAAGTAACTGGCTTCAGGACACCTTCTTTATCACTTCTACTAGCTCTACTTGTTAAATTGCATAAACCAGAACACATTTAGGAAATAGACATAAGAACAATCTCCTAGAATGATACAAACTATAACAGCACAAACTCTAAAAGTAACTTGCTTTTTGATTTTAACAAAGAAATATGATGAATAATCTGAGTTCAAAGTCTCAGTAATGCCTTTCAATTTGGACAGTGTTTTGTTTCTAATAACAGAGATTGATTTCCTTAAAACAATAAGAGAGATTCCAATATATAGCCCTCCAAGAAAGACTTGGGGAGTAGTAACACATCATATTGCATTAAATTTTGTCAAGAAGATATGCTAGAATCAGACATATTTGCCCATTTGCTTTTCTCGATGCAGAGAAATGGGTCACGCCATTGAATGTTTGTATCCTCCAATGTCTACCTGGTGGTCTGCTTCTAGAAACATATCTTATGCGTAAATGTTTTTTGTCCTTCTTCATGATTCCTCCTTTTCTATTTGTTTGAATTGGGTCTTTGTTTCAATTGGATCCTTTGTTCTTTGGTCGCTTTTTACTGGTTTTTACACATGGCAGGTTTTACTACAAAATAGGCAAAGACACGTGGCAGCATCCTTGGGATTCTAAGTGATGCTTATTAAAAGAAGCTTTGAAACCTTTAAGAAATGCAAGACATAAATACAAAAACTTGTCGTAATCCATGGAGATACAATGGGACATGTGGTAGATTTTACTTGCCTTTTGAGAATCCCGTAGAGGATGACACTTGGTGCGCTCTGCTTACTTCAGTAGTTTACTGGGGGTCCACCATAATATTTACTTAATAAAGAGACCAAAGGAAGAAACTGTGGATGCTGACATGTGGCGGTTTCCACCGAGCTTTAGCTTCTCTTTTGAAAGTCTTCAGGACTTATATCAGTTTCCTATGGAAGATTACATGTGGAATGTTCCGTTGCTTTGAAACTATGTCTCGATAGATGACACGTGGTGGCTTCCACTACATTTTGATAAGGGACACATGGCAGCTCATCGAGTTTTTTATTTTTGGGGACTTTTCCTTTAGACAAAAGTTTGAAGGAATTCTTTCAGACAATAGTTTCTGCTTTTCATCGAGCTTTCTTCCCAGGTCAATTTCTTTAGACATAAAGTCTGAAGGATCTTTGCCTTGAACATTTTACCATGGGAACTTTTTTGAAGGAATTCTTTGTGTCTGCCTTTACTATTCTAGCATTTGAATCAGTTTGCTTGCTCCCCGCTTATCCTCTTCAAGGGTTGTTTGAGCTCTAAATTGACCTTTCAGATTTTTACAATGGTCCACTTTAGTTTCCAAGTGCCCTATGAAAGGGTTGTTTGTCTTTTGCCTTTGCCTTAAATATTTTTTTGCTGATCTCAATAGGCGATACATGGCAACATCCTCTATGAAATAGGCTAGGACACGTGGCAGTATCCACTTAACTTATAGAGGCTTTGGAGGCCTTTTGAGTGTCTTGCAGAAGATGACACGTGGTGGCTTCTATTGAGCTTTTAGAAACACTATAGATACACTTGGGACTTATATTATATTCATGCAAATGTTGACACTTGGCATGTTCTGATTATCTTACAAAGGACATGTGGCAACTTTTATAACTCTTAGAAACAAAGTAAAATGGGGCTCGACAGATGACACTTAGTAGCATCCGCTACGATTTGATGGGCTTTTGTTTTGGGCTTTTACTTGCCTTAGTCACTTTTGCCATGAAATTTCCTCTACAAGGGTACTTGTCTCTTTGACTTTTGGGGTACTCCTTTAAACTTGTCACTTAAACTGACTAATTGAACCAACTTTGGTTCAACGGTTCAACGGTTCATTCCTTCATTTCTATTACCCGCTTGAACCAAGCTCTTTGAAACAAACCATGTTGAACCTGCCGCCGTTGAACCTGTTAAACCTTTGAACCCATTGAACCTTTGAACCTGAGTGGTTTAATGGTTCAATGGTTCAATGGTTCAAGCCTTCTTCTCTTTGATAAGTGTCTTGAAGCCATTGAACCCAAAGCGATTGAACTTTAAACCTTGACAAAAGTGCTTAATTCTTGAAACTTGCTTAATTCTTGAAACTTGCTGACATCGTTGAACCTTTGAATCCATTGAACCTTTGAACTAAAAATGGTTCAAGGTTTAATGGTTCAATGGTTTAAACATTGCGTAGAAGCTTGCTGATAGATTATTTTGGTTGAACCAAGGTGTTGAACCAGTCCTAAAAATGACTAAGTGTTGGAAAATTATTCTTTTGATTGAACTTGCCTGTAGAAGCCTTTGAACCTATTGAACCTATTATTCTTTTAACTGAATTTTTTTGAATAATTCCCAATTTTAAGGTTTTAGAATAATTTTTTGAAATGCGGAGAGATAATTTGGTCTTGTAGGACCAAAATAGCTTATATGTTGTCTAAAAAATGAATGACATTTTTTGGGTACAACATTTGGCTCCAGTTGGGGAACTTCTATCAATTGTAAAAAGAATTGAAGGGAGTAGAATCCAGAATCTCTAGTGTCTTCATTTGTACCATTAGGCTATGGAGTCATGTTACCCAGAAATGAAAGGTGTCAAAAATGAAAACAAACAAAACAAAAATGAACTAAACACTATACAAATATACATATGTAATGGTGAAATGATCTGGTACTTCAAGAATTGAAGTGTTTCAGATGTTGCCCACTGTGAGGTAGAAAAAAAAGTGTGCCATCTTGATACTTTAACAGGAAGCTATTTTCACCATTGTGTTGTTGAATAATAAATGGCCCTCTCCAAAGGGATTCAAACTTTCCATGCATCCCTTTTAGTTCTCTCCTTTTGTCCCACAACAAGACTTGATCTCCAACTTGGATATCATAGTTTTTTGCCTTCTGGTCAAAGAGTTTCTTTACCAGACTTTGATGGGTAGCAATTCGGTCTACCACCATAGTTCTCTGCTCATCCAACTCAGTCAGGCACATGATTCTCTTATGAAGGGGGCTTTCATATGTCTGATCTTCAATTGTCTTAGCCAATTTCATTGTTGGCAATTCCAAGGTGATTGGTATCTCAGCATTGATACCATAAAAAAGTTGGAAATGAGACATACCAATTGCCTTCTTTGGTGTGATTCTATCTACCCATAGAGCATCAAACAATATTTTATGCCATGTCCTTTGATTATCATCTACTAGCTTCTTGATAATGGTCACCAAGTTCTTATTGCTCGATTTAGCTTGTCCATTCCCTTGTGGAAAGTATTCAGAAGAATGGGAGAGTGTAATCTCATAATAGAGATAGAATTGTGTAATCTTTTGGGAAGTGAAACAAGTTACATTATTAGTAACAATCTTGGTTGGGAATCTAAACCTGGAAATGATATTCTTCTTGAGGAAATTGAACACAACTTTTGAAGTAGCATGCTTGGTTGGGATTGCTTCTACCCATTTGGTGAAATAGTCAGTTATTGTACGGACATAATCATTTCTAGCACTTGAGGATGGGTTTATAGCTCTAATAAAATTAATTCCCTATTGCTGGAATGGTTCTTCTATGATCACTAGCTTGAGAGGCAAGGTAGCTAACTTGGGTCTTCCAACAAACTGTTGGCAGAGTTCACATTTTCTCACCCACTTATATGCATCTTGGAAAAGAGTTAGCCAGTAATACCTGGCTCATAGAATCTTGTGGGTTGTCACAAGAGTAGAAAAATGTCCTCCATAGGCTAGATTGTGGAAGGATTTCAAAAGTTGGCTATGTTGCTCTTTGTCTACATAGTGAAGGAATACTTCATCTAGGATTCTCTTGTATAGGCCATTGTCCCAAAAGAAAAAATTGTCAACTTTCAACTTGATAGTCCTCCTTTCTTTATAAGATAAATGAGAAAGACACTCACCATAAGTAAGGAAATGAGCAATACCTAAATACCACTCATTGGTAGTGGAGACAAAGAGGACTATCAATGTGTTTTCCACCTCTATTTCTTCATGCTCTGTTTCTTTTGGTTTGTTACTAGTAATTAATTGGCATAGGCCTTTTCCCCGTACCAGCTTTGTTGGTTTGATGTCTAGATCAAACTCCTAGATCTTTGCAATCCAATTGACTCTTTTTGTCCCAAACTCTTGCTGAGTTAATATGGACTTGATTATAGTGTCAGAAACCAAGGCAATAGTGTGTGAATTTAGGATATAGAAGTGAAAATACTTAACTACCTTCACCACTACATAAACATGCTTATGCATGTTTGAGTACTTTAGTTCATGAGCTTTGAGAGGGAAACTCATGAAAGAGATAGGAGATTACATACCTTCTTTATCATTTTGAACCAAAATTGCTGAAAGCATGTGTTCAGAAGCATAACTGTATATGATGAACTCTTTGTTGTAGTCTAGACAAACCAGAGTTGGGGCATGGGCAATGGCAATCTTGATGTCCTCAAATACTGACTTACCTTTTTTAGTCTAGCTAAAAGTGGTCTTCTCTTTCATTATGTTTACAATGTTTCTAGTCTTGTTAGCAAATTTGGGGATGAACCTCTGTAAAAATTCACTTTTTTTAAGAAAGAGTGAACAACATTTTTACTTGTAGGCAAGGTAAGCTCTTGAATAGACTTGACTCTATTTGAGTCAATATTTATGCCTTCTTTGGACACAATGTGTCTGAGAAGTTTCCCCTCTATTACTCTAAAAATAGACTTCTTGGGGTTCAAAGAAATGCCATTCTAGTGGTAGTACTCCAGCGCTTATTGCAGGTGGTGTATATGATCAGAACGATGCTTGGAAAAGATGGTTAAGTCATCTAGGTATACCACAATAGACTTACCTATCTCATCTTTGAAAGCAATACCCATCACTCTCTAAAAGGTGGCACCAGCATTTATTAAGCCAAAAGGCATCCTTTTATATGTAAATGTGCCCCAAGGTGTGGTGAAGGTAGTCTTGTGTTGGTTTGCTTCACCAAATTCAACCTGATTGTATCCTGAGAAGCCATCTAGCATTGATAACATCTTTGAACCTGTCGCTATTTGAAGCACTTGATCCATGATTGGCAAAGGATAATTATCTTTCAAAGATGACTGATTTAGATTCTTGAAATCCACACAAACACAAATTTTGCCATTCTTCTTCCTTACAGGCACTATATTTTCAATCTATGTGGAATGATGGATTGGGAAAATGATTATAGCATTTAACATTTTTTGTATCTCAGACAGAATAGTACCTGATATCTTTGGATTGTATTGTTTGGATTTTTGCTTATAAGGCACTGAGTCAGCCTTGAGAGGAATGTCATGGCAAATTTCATCAACCCTGAGAGACTTCAAGTCATCATAAGAGTATGCTAAGACATCCATATATTAGCAGAGTAGAGTAGTGAACTTAAACTTCTCTTTCTAAGTGTAGAACTTACTAATGTCAACCATTTTAAGATTTTCTTTAGTAGTCATATTTATTTGATCAAATCTCTGAGAGGAGCTTGAATCTATTTACTACTATTTGATGAATTTGTCATTCTTGTCAAACAATTTCTCAAGGAAAACTAGGCCTTTGGGAATTTTATTTTCTTTAAGCTGTAAGAATTCTTCATTTGCATCTAAACTTGATTTAGGGGTTGGTTCATACTTTTGAGGTTCACTGCCTTCAAAATGTAGTTGTTTAAAGTTGTCTTTTTCTTCTAGGAAGGCAATGATTTGGTGATCATCATCAAATACTTGCCAATGATTAGCATTATCAGGCACACTTGATCTTAAGATTAGCTTAATGGTGTACTTGTTTCTTGTGAAGTCTAAGTGAGAAACTAAGAGAGTTGTTGAAACAGCTAGTGTACCAGCTCTGTCATTAGATTCCCTGGGTATGGTAGAGATGTTGAAAGCATCAAAGCTTTCAATTTGGTCCCAGATTAGATTACAGTAGTGGTACAATCTTTCATTCTTGGTTTGATATAAGTTTCTCACCTAACAAACCACTCGTTCAACATCTCCTTTGGCATGAAGGAGTTTGATGCCTTTGTCTCGGGCAGCCTTTAATCCAAGCAATAGAGATTCATATTTAGCTATGTTATTAGTGTTGATGAATTATAACTTATAGGATGAAAAAAAAAATATCTCTTTGCGGAGATATAAACACAATCTTGACTCCTGAACTGGTAGAGAAATAGCTGCATCAAATTCCAGAGTCCATATCTCATCAGACATTGATTTTTCTTTAGATTTTCCTTCATTAGAGAGGGAAGATCCTTTTCTATTTGTATTGAAATCTACCAATTCTTCTGCTATTCTAGTTGAACTAATTTCTGGGTTGACACTTTCAAGAACTTTAGCAGATGCTTCATGAGCTTCATTTGTAGAAAGAAAGTAGTTACCCATACCTAAAGACTCAAACAAAATTTGAGCTTTAGGGGCTGATGTCTGAGTGATAATATATTTTGATTCCTTTTTAGAAAGCAACCTCTACATGATACCTTTGACAGGGATTCTTGATTTAGATAGATCCATGCTCAATTATCCACCAACATCCTTGCAAAATTTTTGCCCAAGTAGAATACCATAAGATGCTGGAACATCAGCCACTAAAACTGTGATCTTGATTCTTTTGTCTGGGAAGGCTGTAAATGCAAATTGGGCATCCTTGATTTGTCTCAATAGTGGCACTTTCTTGTTGTCCATGGAGAAACATCTGCCAAATGTTTTGGTCAATGTGAGGTCAAAGGAATCAACTACTTTGGCAGTGATCCAAATGGATCCATGTACCGTTATATTTTACAAGTCTTCAAATTTATTTCAAATCATTTTCACATTTTAGTACTCATTGAGAGCTTTTTGATGCTTTTCACAGTTTGTAAAATGAACACCATATGCAAAAGTTATAGGCCACTAAAGTTTTGGTTCAATAGGTAAAAATTTGGTATCAAAAATGACGTGGCACAGTTGTGGAATTCCAAGTGGACCATTCTCTATTTGACACGTGGCAAATAATTAAGGGGAAATTTTTTGGTTAGGTGTTATTTATCACATGTTATTTGAATTTTTAAAGTATGCCACGCCACCTTGCCATGCCTATCACGCCACCCAAGGAAATTTCAAAGTCCAAGGCACCAAAAAGGAGGGAAGAAGAAGTCAAAGCATTCAAATTGCATGCTTGGCACCTAGGGAGGAGAGCTAGGTGCCTAGAAAGGATGAGGGAGTTTTAAACTTGACACCTGGTGTCTAAAAGGCTAAGGTCTTGACCGCTTCAGCCATAGTGGCTGAAACATTATAAAAGGGAGTTATTTTTACTTGTATTGACATGGATTTCTGATTGTGTAAAGAGAATTAAGAGGATTAGAGCCTTATTTTTGCCTTGTATGACCATGGGCTTTTGTTTTCAGGTCAAAGAGGAATATTTGTAGGCATATAAATATCAAAGAAGGTGAAATTGAAGATTTGTAAAGGTTTTGAAGCCATTTATTACAACATTTTAATAAAATGGTCCTCAGCATTAGGCGGACCCGGAGATGTAGACTATTGAAGCCAAACTCCGTTATCAACTTGCTAGTATTATCTTGGATTTTCTCTAATTATTATTGCATTATAATCTTCATTTTAATTTTGATTTTACTTTCTTTATGCAAATTAAACACAAGAAAGTAAAAATTTGAAGGATCTCATAAACATGAACAAGTGATTTTTGAATGTAATACACCTGTATTTTTTAGTTTATAGATCAAATTTTTGGTATCAGAGTGGTTATTATTTAACAGTGATTGCTAGTGTATGTTGACAAGGTCTAAATCCCAAAAGGTTGAAGGAAAACTCGTTGAGTATAATCCAGAGATTGGTTCAAGGCGTGCTTCAAGGATGGCTGAAGAAGAGGTGGAATTTGAACAAGCTTTTTGCCGAGCTTTCATAGACAAGAGAAGCATGGTTAAGGAACTATACTGTGACAAACAAAAGAAATTTGAGAATGAAAAAGAAGGTGATTCATGAGAATCAAAAGGCAAAGAAATCGAAAAACCTTCTCCATCAGATGATAGTAAAAAAACTGTGGAATCTCTCCCTTCACTAAAATTGGATATTAAGTTTGAATTACCAATGTTTAATGGTGAAGTTAGTGCCAAAAAGTTGGATAATTGGGTCAAGTAGATTGAAGTTTATTATAGGGTCCAAAAGATTGTAGGGGATGAGTCAAAAATTCATTTGGCTACTCTTTGTATGGGAGGTATAACTCTCATCTGGTGGGAGAGTAAGTTGAGGGAAGCCGAGGTTTAAAAAGGTAACTCAATTTTTACTTGGAATGAATTTATTGAAGAACTCAGAAAGCAATTCTATCTTTTAGGCTATATGCAACAATCCATGATGGATTGGCAAAGTTTTAGACAAGGAAAAGGCCAAAGTGTTTAAGATTATACACAAGATTTTAGGAAAAAAGCTTTACTTTTGAATGTTCCTCTATACACACAAGAAACACTGCTAAAATATATAGGTGGGTTGCATAGTTACTTAAGACATATGATTCTTATGTTCAATCCCACTAATTTAGATGCGGTATGTGTTCAAGACACTCATTTAGAGGCTAGAGGAAAACAATCAAAAAAATCTTTTCCTAAAGTAAAAAGTAAGCAATCTAATGTTAAGCATTCCAAAGGGGAAAGTTCATCAGGAAAGAGTAAACATAAATCCACTTATGCTATTAAAAAAGAAGAAGAAAAACCATTTTGTAATCATTGCAAAAAAAATCATGATGAGTCTAAGTGTTAGAAATTACATCTTGAGTTAAGGCCTAAGAAGTATAAAAAGAAAGAAAAGAAGGCTAATGCTATGGTTCAAGACTTAGGATCAGATTCAGGTGATGAAACTAAGATCACAACTATGGGTTTACATAATGATTTTTCTCTTTTAGTTTCTAGCACTAAGTCATCAAATGATGCATCTTCTTCTAGACAAAATTATGTGCATGTTGATAAGAAAAGAAATGAATTGTTCCACATTAGAGTTGTTTCAAAACATACTAAGATTGACACTCTATTTGATAGTGGTTCACAAGAAAATTTAATTTTTGAAGAGGTTGTTAAGAAGCTAGGCTTACAAACCAATCCCCATCCAAAGCCTTATCCACTAGGTTGGGTGTATGACAATGCAAAGTTACAAGTCTCACAAACTTGTAGACTAAGGTTTTCCATCACATCTAAGTTCATAGATGAGGTTGAGTTGGATGTTGTTCCATTGGACATATGTGGGATTGTTTTGGGAAGCCCATATCTTTATGATAGAAAAGAAATCTTCTATAGAGAGGAGAATAAGTACTTGCTTGTTAAGGATGACATTGAATATATAGTTAGAGCACATCACATTAAAACAAGTCTTTTTTTGGTTACAGTAGGGCAAATGAAAAGACTAGTTAATTCAAGCAAGACTTTTTGTCTCATGTTGATTAAGTCCAAGGAAAAATAATATACTCAAGCTTTGGAAAAGTGTGATCCTAGACACAAGAATGAATTTGTTGAAATCATTTCTACTTATGATAATGTATTTAAGGATCCTAAGGGCTTACCTCCTAAAAGGGGAGTTCAACATGAAATTCAGCTATTGCGGGATTCTCCTCTCCCTAACATTGGCATGTACAAGTTATCAGTGGTGGAAAATGAGGAAATTAAGAAACAAGTAATGGATCTATTGGATAGAGGTGTTATTCATCAAAGTTCATCTCCTGTTGGTTTGTCAATTATTTTGGTGCCAAATAAAGATGGCACTTGGTGAATGTGTGTTGATTTTTGTGTTTTAAACAAAATTACTATTAAGAATCGTTACCCTCTTCCTCATATAGATGATTTGTTGGATCAATTAAAACATGCTATTTATTTCACTAAGCTGGATTTGAGAAGTGGATATCATCAAGTAAGAATTAATGAAGGTGATGTATGGAAAAATACCTTTAAGATAAAATAGGGATTGTTTGAATGGCTTGTTATGCCTTTCAGGTTGTGTAATGCCCCAGCTACATTCATGAGATTGATGAATGATGTATTTAGATAGTTCCTTGATGATTTTGTTATAGTTTACTTAGATGATATATTGATTTTTAGCAAGTCATGGGAAGAGCATGTGATCCATATTAAGAAAGTCATGGATGCATTACGAAGGGAAAAAATTTATCTAAAAATGTCAAAATGTGAATTTGGCAAGACCTCTTTGATATACTTGGGTTACATTGTAGGACATGGTAAATTGAAAATTGCTCTTGCAAAAGTGGCAGTTATTGTTAATTGGCCTACACCCACTAACACAACTAAGGCTAGGAGTTTTCTTGGTGCAGTATAGTTTTAGAGGAAGTTTATTGCTCAATTTTCATATATTGCATCACCTTTGCATTCTTTGACAAGTGTGAAACAGGGATTTTAGTGGGGAGGCAAACATAAAATAACCTTTGATACTTTGAAAGAAAAGATAAGTACTGCTCTGGTCTTGGCACTTCCTGATATACGACAACCATTTGAGATCGAGATGGATGCAAGTGGGTATGGTATGGGAGCTATTTTAATGCAAGGTAAGAAACCAATTTGTTATCATTCTGAAACCTTTACAAGTGCAGTAAGAAAATATCCAACTTATGATAATGAATTGTATGCATTGGTTCAAAGTGTTAAAAAATGGAAACATTACTTAATGGGCAAAGAAACAATAATACATATAGATCATCAACCCTTATAGTATCTCCAATCACAAACTAAGCTACAATAGTCTAGACATTTTTGTTGGATGGGTTTCTCACAACAATTTCATCTTGTGATCAAGTATAAAAAAGGAATTCAGAATAAGGTTGTAGATATGCTATCTAGGCCTCATATGGTTGTTGCATCAATTCTTTTACAACATGGTTCTTTGTCTCATGAAAGTTATAAAGAACAATATGTAAATGATCTTGATTTTCAAGATGTTTATAAAGACTTGATGAGTAGTAGACAAGTAGAAGAATTGGACTATCATGTACACAATGATCTTTTGTATCATTTGGGTAAACTATGTATTCCTCAAAATGAGAGGGTGCACATGATTAGAGAAGCACATACTTCTCTTATTTTTGGTCATTTTGGAGTTTCTAAAACGGTTGCACATTTGAAAATGTATTGTTATTAGCCTCGTATGTAGGAAAATGTTGATAAATATATAAGGGGATGTACTCTTTGTGCCACAAGTAAACTGAGTAACAAGAAATTGGGACTTTACACTCCTCTACCTGTTCTTACTCGCCCCTGGGAAAGTATCTCTATGGATTTTGTGGGGGGTTTACCTATGACACAAAGAAAACATGACTATTTATATGTGGTTGTGGATAGATTTAGCAAAATGTGTGTTTTGATTCCTTGCACTAAGCTGAATTACTTTCAAAGGCACTACATATTTGTTCTTTAAACATGTATGGGTTCATTTTGGTTTGCCTACTTTAATTATTTTGATCGAGATTCTCAATTTATTGGGGAATTTTGGTCAACTTTGTGGGGACTAATAGACACTAAATGAAAAATGAGAACTGCATTTCATCCACAAATCGACAGACAAATAGAGGTTGTGAACCGCACTGTGGTACATTTTCTTAGGGGTTATAGAAATAAAAATCCAAAGTTATGGGATGAATAATTGTGTTACATACAACATGCATATAATTGGGCACTTCATTCTTCTACTATGAAATCTCCATTTGAAGTTTGTTATGGATACTTGTCTAAATCTCCTCTAGATGTTTTCTATGGACAAGATACAACTGTTGGTGAACCAAAAGAAGCCATTCGAGCCAAGAATTTCATTGAACAAATACAGCTCATTCATCAGATTGTTCATACTCAATTGGAGAAAAGTCAAGCCAAGTAAAAAGCCAGGCATGACAAACATCGTATTGATCACCAATTTATTGTAGGTGATATGGTATGGCTTCACATTAGGAATCTTTGTCAATAATCTCCTATACTCTCAAAGAACTCGATCACAACATCAAAATATTACACATGTCTACATTGCCATTGGTTTTGATTCATAATATTTTTGTGAAGCATAATGTATTGCTAAGTGGGATTCAAAAATAAAGGAATAGTATATTTACTTGATGAGGAACCAAAATCGGGACCTTATCCCCATTAATAAGGGAAGGAAAATGGTTTGATGTAGGTATATCTATCAAACCAAATATGCAGTGCATAGAATGGAGGATGCCCTATCTATATATGGTGGCCCCACCCAACCCATATTATATAGTAGAGAGCCTATCTATTCTAGGTTATCCCTATATATATCTATAACACTCTAGTACCTATATATCTATCCAATCCCCACCCACTAGTATATAGATAGAGATAGGTATAGAGGGATGGAAGATGCAGGTTCAGTTCAATAGATGAAGGTTCAATGATGGATAGAGATGGGCCCATAAAATTTATAGGATAGGGAATAGGCCCTATATATCGATCTATAATTTCAATTTCAATATTATAAATTAAAATAATGACTAGTAGCCAAAGGTTTCTCATAAGTTCTTTTTGTTGACTACACTAGAACCTTTGCCCCCGTCGCTAACATGACCTCAATTCATTTGACTCTTACTATTGATGTAGATCATGGTTGGGTTTAAATTAGATAAATGTGAAGAGTGAATTTATTCATTGAGATATTAAAGAGGACATTTACATGGAGTAGCCACATGGGTTCATGTAAGATTATTCTTTGGTTTGGATATTGAGGAAGTTTCTATATGGCCTTAAATAAGCACATCTGGCTTGGTATGCTAAGATGGGCTCATTTATTATCTTGATCAGATTCTAGGTATGCCATTTAGATATGAATATCTACATTTTTTGATAGGATGAATCCTATTTACTTCTGGTCATCTATGTTTATGACTTGATTCTTACTTGGTGCTCCTCTTCTATCATTAGCAAATTCAAATTTGCTTGCATGACTGACATGTTATGACTTACTTGGGCCTCTTGCACTAACTTTTTAGGATAATGATCACTAAATATTATTATGGGATCACACTTAATCAACCCAAATAGGATCTTTATCTCTCAGCTTGGTTCTATATGGCTAATTGTAAGATTGCATCGATTCCCTTTCTATTAGGAGTCAAGTTTGAGGTGACATGTTCCAATCCACTAGTTAATGCCACTTTATATCACTATCTTGATAGAAGCCTCATGTATTAGATGATGTTCACCCTAGATTTACCTTTGAAGTTACACTGGTCTCATGCTATATGATGTAAATACATGAGCTTCAATGGAAAGTGTCTAAACACACATTTCATCACATTTAATGTACTCATTATGTAGAAAGGACTAGTCTAGACTTAGTTATATAAATAGATTTTGATTTCACTGGTGATACTGATAATTGTAATTCCAAAATTGGCTATAAATTTTATCTTGGTTTAGTCCTCATTAGTTAGTAAAGAAATAAGTAGCATGTTATTACTCTCTCTTTGATTGAGGCTGAGTATGAATGGGATATTAATGTTGCCACTAAGGATATTTATTCTTAAAATATTCTATTTGAGTTTAGAATCACCATTATTCATCTATATGTCCACAAGTGTCATATAGATCTTCTAGAACTCAATTCACCATCAGTGGACCAAGCACATCAAGATCCACATGCACTATATCAAGGATTTGATTTAGGAGTAGGTCATTGAAATTCATAATTATCCTAAATTAGAATAGGTTATATAAATATGAACCAAACCATTCACTAAGATTAAGTACCATCACTTTTGATCACTCTTGGGGGTGCATGGCATTAATTTTGGTGGAGGGGGGTGAGGTCATCTGACCTTCTTCCATCATCCTCTCATGGGAGGGAGTTTTTTCCTACAGTTTTTCTCCTTATCTTCTATTTTGATAGGATCATTTTGTAAATGGGTACATCACCATGCCTTCTTATCGGGACACATCTTTGCATTTTTCTCCCTAATTTTCACTTAAGGGGGTGTTGCTATGAATTGAGTTATTTTCCAAACTAGTTCCACTCTTAGATTCATTTCACACCCTTTCATTTAAGTTTACTTATATTTTTTTATTTTATTTTATGGCTCAACTCATATGGTTATGGCATTTTCATAATCTTATGCCATTTTGGTGAGTGTTATTTCCATAAATGGTGTACTTATAAGCTCATTTGAAATAAATTTATTCATTGCAATTATTGTTGCACATAAAAACTCTATCATTATAATGTTGAATCCTTGATAATAATATAGTTTCATCTTGTCAATTTTTATCTTTTATTTTTTTAGTGTTTCCATTAGGAATTTATATCCTTGTTGGTTATATCCAAAGCCAAATCTTAGATTTTTTCCTCTTGATATGGGTCCTATGACAATTTTAACTTAGTTTCATGTAGTGGAGAATAATGGAACTTATGATATTTTTTTGGTAGAACATTCATACACCAATTAATAAAATTTCCATCTACTCTACACCAATACTTAAAAATTGGGCATCAATTTCAAATCATTACTAATCCAAGAAATGTTTTGAATCCACCAAAATATCAATAAAAAGAATTGAATTAGGAAATACCAAAAAAAAAATTCAAATATTAGACCTACAATAATAGGGTACAATATTATACCTACCAAAATATGTTTTTTTTAACTTATTGGTATTATAAAAAATAGAATATCCTAAAAATAATCTAATTATTCAACATAACATTTATGGAAAGGGTCATATTGGCATGTAATAAGGTATATTGTAGATAATTAATATGATGATCATAATCTGATATCTATCTTGGACTCATGGGTACTTTGACATCCCTATTTTACTTTTGATTTGTGTGTGTGTGTGTGTGTGTGTGTGTGTGTGTGTGTGTGTGTGTGTGTGTGTGTGTGTGTGTGTGTGTGTGTGTGTGTGTGTGTGTGTGTGTACGCGTGCGCGCGCGCGTGTGTGTAAAAGATGATTATTCACATGATTATGATTTTATCATTGGTAATTTTTTTTCTTATTTTTTAAAATGAAATATCTCTATCTTCTCTAAATATTTTGATTTTGGAATATTATTTTTGTATTGGCACATTTATTTCCTTGCTTTCTTTGATATTACTATTTATTGTGGGAATCACTCCTTTTTCCTCAATTTGTTTTTATGTTTGGTCACTTGGTTTAGATGTAAAAAACTTGGGTATAAAAATTGGCTCTCACTTGGGAAATAGGGAGAACTCCAAAATATTGGGCATAGACTAGTGCATTATAAAAACATATATAAAGTCATGAGAAAAGACTTTGAATCCCAACATAGAGGATCTCTTTGCACTAATTTATTTATTGGAAATACACATACACACACACACACACAAAAAGAAATCTATATACAAGAGATAAATTGATCTTGTTAAAGGGTTATGCAAACCCTTTAAAGGTTACATTCACTAAACAACAAATTGAACTCATAATGTTTTCATGGTTTTAAAAAGATCAACTACTTAAAACAAGACACATTGGGTCTAAATTTATTGAGCAAACAAATGTGGTCTTGAAGGAGAATGATGGAAATTGAAACTTTATTTATAATTTTAAGATGAAAAGTGAATTCATAGGAACAAAAATTTATCATGCATTCTATTGAAAAACATTATCCATTTTTCACTATGAATGTATTAGAATAGACTTTGTCTTTTCATTTTAGTATTTTGACACTCACAAAACCATGATGTTCAGAATCCTCAGGATGTTCCACTACATTTCCTTTAGGTATTCTTGAGGATCTCTTATTATTGAGGTAAAAAGGGGGGAAGCCAGGGAAATCTTCACTTTGATAGGGAAATAGAAAAACAACATTATCCTTATCGCAAAGGGAAAATCTAAATTCTATTTTGTTTTCTTGAAAGTCTAGATGGCACGTCTCATTATCTTCTCAAGCACTCAGACTTAGCACTTCAACAAGTTGAGTATGCTTGTGATAAAAATACTTGCACAACTCCCTTTTAAAAATGTATAGATTATAATATCCGAAGTTTAATTTATGTTGTTTTAAAAAACATGAATACAATAATGAAGATAGTTACTTCAATGATTTATTTATCTTGAGCCAGACTATCATAATTATGATTATTCTAATGCTTGAGTATTTTATTATATGTTAGAGACCAAGAAATCATGCATAATAATTAAATATTATTTATCTTGGCATTGCTTGTTTTTTTAAAAAAGTAGTTATTGACGAAAGAACACATCTCCTTTATTTGTTTTCACATCTTCTTCATGGCAAGAAATATCTACAAACAAATGATCATATTTCACATGGTAGAAAAAGACATTATTATTACCAAAAAAAACTATTCACATAACTTTATTAAAATTTGAGAATAACTTATAGAGAATGAAAAATCCACTTCCTTTAATTCCTTATTAGTTTGACTCTCTCCAAATGTAGTTGCAAAAGGAAAAGCATTTGGTTTCTCACAAAGGAAGGTTTCATTAGAAACTTCTAGGAGTTAACTTTAGCTTAAGACTTTATAATAGTAAAAATATTCATGAACTTCTTGAAGATTGAGATTTTCTTATTATTTTCCTAATGCTTCAATATCTTCATATTTATTTTGTATGGCTTTTATGAGATTCTAAACTTTCAAGTTGATACTAAGGCTTGATTGCTAGCCAATCACGTCTTATATCTTGAAAACATATGCTACTCATAGTGTCCTCGCAATTCAAGTGGTATATTCCAAGAGCCTATCTCGAAATACAATCAATGGACCCAAATACAATTCTTGTTTACTTATACTATGAAATTAAAATAGTAAATTGAATTAGACCACATTTTTTATTTCTTGTTTTTTCAAAATATGATCTTCATGATTAAGAATCTTTTATTAACATTTATCTTAGGGAGGAAGAGGGTTATTCTTAATCAACTTCCATTTCTTTATAGCAGGTCCCATCTGATATTCACCATTTGAAGTATTTGAAAAATAGTTCATAGATATGGTTTTTATTACTTGTCTTTCAACACGAGGGATTAATTTTATAAACTTATTAAACTATACCATAAAATTTCCCATTTCTTCTTCTTATTTTTTAAGTAATTGGAAAAAGTCCAAATAGAAGTGCATGCACATTTATAGATTATATAAATCTATTTACGAACCCATTTTTAGGTTGTCCCAATCCATAGTATATCCTTTCTCTAAAGATTGAAACTAATGAATAATAGGTTTGGTGATCCTTTCAACAAAAAGTTTCATAGAGAAATCTTCATACATGAATCCAAAGATACCATATGCCATAGAAAAATCATAAACATGGTCATCCACTTCTTGAGAATATTATTCAAAATAATTCATAAATTTCTTCTTTGAACTCAAAGGAAAATATTGTATTGGGCCATAGTCAAAGCCCAAAAGCATTTTCCCAATGGGATGGGGAAAAAATTTGGGTTGGGTAGAACCAACACCATTTTTAGAATAAAATATATATAAGCACTAGGTACCTCACTTCAATGAACTTACTAATCTCAATTCTAGGGGAATTTTCTTGGAATATTTATAAATTTAATACATAATTACTCTTCTTCCCATAAGATTCACCAAAAATTGTTGTAAAGATTTTATGTTGTTGTGATTTCTTCTTTTATTTGATAGACTCACCCAACAGGAAGCCACATTATATTTTAGCATTGGAGAAATCACTATGAGAAAATTGGTTTTAGTCTACATTTGAGAGTGGTAGCTCCCTCATATGATGATGTTAATTTTTTACTCTAAGTACTTTTGAACAAAAATCACAAGGAAATAGAGAAGAATGGTTGTGGAAGGAAAATGAAAGAGGATGGAAGGGAGACTGAGAAACTATTTAATGCTTATTCTAATTTAGAAATGAGATGTAATAAACACTAAAATATTGAACTATTGATTGAGATTAAAAAATATATAGAACCTAAATGTAAATTAAATTAAAATATAGAATCTGAAATGAGTTATAAATAATAATAATAATAAAATATGAAATCCTGAATGGAATCTAACTTATGTTGACTATGCAAGTTGATTATTGATGTAAAATGTGCTAAAAATACATGTAAACTATGTCATATCTTAAGTAAAAATTATGTGATGTATTGGGAGAATGTCTCACTAGGGTGGATAGAAGTACACTAGGGCCATGTTTGGGTTGACTGTGTTATTACTTTTTATATATGGGCACATGTGCTTGTCTTATAGGATATGTATTATATTTATCAATGCTAATTTGATACACAAAATTATTGTAATCTAAAACCCCTAATAACATCCTATATAGTAAGAAACAAGTTCACGAGGCTCTATTTGGACCAAATTACATCACAGATTCCACCAATTAACTAATTATCTCAATATGTAATGAAATCAGAGTTAATTTAGCCCTAAATCATATCTTATTATTGTATTTAGGTTTAAGGGGATAAAATTGGCCCTAATTTCCTCCATTATTGAAGCAATTGATTATTTGGTTCATTCTATAATGAAATTAGGGTTGGTTGAACCCCAAATCACATCATTTATAGTCAAAATTAAGTTCATGGGATTAATTTGGCCTAAATTACATCAATATATTAAGTATGTCCTATGTATGGAAGGGTGTATATTCACAAACAAACCACTTTTATAATTAAAAATAAAAATAAATAAAAAATGACACTTAAGTTCATGCTTACATCCCTCATGGTGTATGGTTAAGCTTTAGGCACAATAACTAGTTCTAGATATAAAAATATTATATATCTATGTATGTTCCTAAGGATTTAAAATCATATAAATTCAATACAAAAGAGGTGTGTATGAAATTTTACATGTATGAACTTTTTATATATAATTTCAACCACATGAATCTAGGCTATGAAATCTTTGACTCTTCATCCTAAGGCTTGAACCTACACACCTGTAGCTGAATCTATGTTTTTTTACTAAAAATAACAAAATCCAAAATATGACATGATAAATTCTATGAAATTCATTGAGATGTTTCCTTAAAATATTACTATAACATTGAGCACACTCTCCTCTTTCCATATATATATATATATATATATATATATATATATATATATATATATATATATATTACTACTTTCAGGTTTCCATATATATTAATTTACAAGTGTCTCTTTTTGCCACTATATGCTGCAACTATACATGTTTTTACTTGTTTATGTATCTTTTGTTTCATTCATCTAAATGCAAAATACCTTATATGCTTGTAAACTAGGTTTAATTTTGTACACATTTAAAAAAACTAAAATTTAAAGCTTTTGAGGTAATTAGGGGGTACAAAGTTAGTTATCAAAAATTTTAATCATTTTTAGGGTCTATTTACTTTTAAAATTAATTATTCATTTTAAAAATTCAATAACAATAATAATAATAATATAAATTTAAAATTAAATGATCTTGTGTAACTTTCCACAAAAAGGATTCACATATTACTTAATGACACTCAAACATGAAGTAGGGGTAGAGTTGGCTATCTACTATGTTTCTTTTTGAAAATAAGAGATCTTCAAATTTATGATGTTTGACCTACTTATTCTTAACCATTTTCACAAAAAAAAAAAAAAGTATTTGATAAACTAGACTCTAAATTATATAATTCATATTCTTATATAATCTTCAAATTTTGAATGTAGCCATCTCAAATAATCTATATAAGTCAAGGATTATTGTTTTCCACTTAAGACCACATTTTGGCACTCCATATTCCTACACTTACCCTTATCATTCCTATTTCTAGGTCATGATTGGAATGACAATAAGAATGATATTCTATGTAAACCAAAGTTATATCTAATTGCATTAAAAAATGAATTAGACATTACAATCTTAAATCACCAAGCTTATGGCTAGTCATTTCATATTCTATGATAATTCTTCACCTTCATAAATGAATTCTTGAGAAATCACTATGAGATAAAAAAATATTCAAAAATTACAATGACGAGTGCCACTTGACCAATCATAAATGATCACCACTATCTATAGTTGGCGCATGCGTGCGCGTGCGCGCACACACACACACATATCACCTGATTAACCCAATGATGAGCAACACCAAAAAGTCTAGTTGTATTACTTTTAATTCAAGTATTTAAAATAATATATTAAAATAATATTACATTCAGGCCCTATTCTATATGGAGCTACTATGAGACAAAGCATGCCTCTAAAATTATCAAAATCTTCTCATCTTAATGTTTTTGTCATAAAGTCTATTGGCTAATCTACAGTAGATAAAGGTATAAATTTTACACTACCATATTTTACATAATGCCGAATCAAATAAAATTCATGTTGATGGGCTTGGTTTAGTCTATAAACACTGGATAATTTTGCATTTCAATTTCAAATTTATTTTCAGCCATGAGAGGTTTTGGAAAAACCTATTGTTTGTGAAAATCTAAAATAACCCTATTAACCCATAAAATCTTTTGGGTTACCAACGAATCTACCATGTATTTTTATTTTACTGAATAAATTATTATCAATGATAGCTTCTTTGACTTCTAGCTGACAATTATTATTACCATATTCATTAGGAAACATAAAGTAGATTTTTCATCTTGAAAATACCAAAAATAGTCAAAATATGAGTATCCACTCATTAGAAGTCCCCTGCCATGAAGTATTTGAGACAAAACTTATGTGTTCCTTTGAGATATCAAGAAAAACCACCAACAATGAAATAAATATATGTTCTAGTTGTGATCACATAGATTAGACTTATAATAAGTTGTCTATATTTAATAGCATCTACCAAATTTGTGGTATCTTCTAATATCAATTTCATATTTTGTTGATTGAGCATATTAAAAGGCTTATAATTTTTCATTTCAAAGTTGATCAAAATTTCATTAATATACTTATGTTGAGTGATTAAGATACTTGTTAGAGGTACAAACCACTGAGAGGTGTGGGGGGGGCATGAATCAGTAGTGAAAAACAATCTAATTTAATTTCCAAACCCTTCAAACACTAATCATTCAATACAACCATTCATGAAGCATTCGAGATGTGTATAACAATGAAAAATAGATAATGCAAGATTACACACAATACACAACATCTATGTGGAAAACCCTCATGGGGAATAAAAGCCACTCTCAAACCTATAAACACATGGATCACTTATCTTATAATAAGTATGCAAACATGAAACTTTAGTGAAACACTTGTTCCATAAGGAGCACTTGCCCCTAGGATGGGCACGTCCTTCTGACCAAACATTAGTGAAACACCTATTCAACAAGAAGCACCTACCCTTAGGATGGTCAAGTTATTATGACCAATTTTTTTTTTAAAATTTGTTCCATAAGGAGTACCTACCCCTAGGATGGTCAGGTCCTTCTAAATAGACTTTAGTGAAACACCCATTCAACAAGGAGCACCTTCCCTTAGGATGGTCAAGTCCTTTTGACATAGATATTGAGCACCCTTCCAACACCTATGATATAAACATCTCCACCTTTGAACTAATATATTCATCAACTGATGATGGAACTTTGATTTTCCTCTCCCTAAAAAACACCCTCTCTATCTCATAGAAGCCTCTCACTTAGGCATGCCACAATCTCTCTTCCTCTTCACTCAAACTGCTCTCATATACACACTCAGACCTACAAATCCTTCTTCTATTTGCTTCTCTCCCCAATCTTCAAAATTTCAAGAGCACTATATTTTACATAAGAGATATAACCTATAGGTCATACATACACTCATCAACCTACTTTTCTCTACAACCCATCCACTGGGCACACACCCTTTCTTCTTTCCTTCACTCTTCAACTCTTACACACACCTCTTCTTTAAAGTTTTCAAACCTACAAGAACACTATTTATGATAAGAGAAATAAGATCTATAGGTCATACACACAGAAATCAACCTGATCTATTCTTTGATCCATCCATTAGGTTCCCTTACTCTCCTTCACCTCTCAACTCTATACTCTTCCTCCACTTAGAGCCTCTTCTCACAAGTCTAGAAACCATCACCTTTTATAGAGCCTTCATGATTATTATCTTCTAGATCATCCATAATACTTTCCTTGGCACTTAATAAATATAACATATCATAATACCATTTTCACAGGTCAGCTATAGCATCCATGAGTCACACTTAACAAGCTACACCTTTCAATTAGGCCTTAGTAGCCCTTATAGGTCTCATGGAGACCTATTCACCCCTTTACCACTTCAACAAGTAAACTATAAATACAAGACCACTTCCAAATACATAGGTCCACTCCACATGACATATTAGACATTCTCAAATGATTAAAATCATCACAACACTCCTCTGCTGAATCAAAATAGATCAATCTTTAACCTTATACACAAAAACACCATGAATGAACACACAGTCAACTTATAATCATTTATTCATACTAAATATGGATTGGTCAAAACTCCAAAATATATATAAATGATCCTCATGGAATTACAACCTTCTCCAATAGGTAAGACACCTTTAAATATCTAAAAACATCAAAAACATCTCAATTATTCTCCTTAGGTCACTTAGAGAACATGGTCAAACACACAATCAACTTTAGAGCTCAATAAATTTGACTGTATAAACATTCAAACCTTATTACTGGATTCACTATATGCACCATGAAGTCTTCTAAATATTTTATTTTTATTTCACCTTAAAATTATTCTTATATAAAATGTTATGTCTTAAACACTTTAGACTGGGTTTTCCCTTTACTAAATTCAAATGCCAATAGTCACTGTTAAACATTGAAAACTTTACCATCTACTCGTGTCCTTGCATCTTTTTCTAAAATAAGAATATTTGATCTTATTCTAAAGTATCCTAGTCTTTAACTCTTCTAAAAATATGATAGTCTTACCTCATCTTAGGCTCCCTAAAAAATTTGACCAAATACATACTGTCAATCTCCTCAAATTAGCCTATTTTTACCTTTCTTCACTGTTAAAAATCAAGCACTTATTATTTTGTTGCTTCTTAATAATTTGAACAAACTCACTCTATCAATCTCTTTAAGAGTATACTAGAATTTAACCTTATTAGAAATTAGACACTTTGACATCTTTGACTCAATATGCATTCTAAATTTGCATGTACAAACACCCGCTCACCATTTATCTTTATCTGATAGGTTTCATGCTCACTATTTTATCTCTGATAAATATAATGCTCAATATTAGATCTTTATCTAGTCATATTAATTTTGTGTCATAGATCTATGATGTTTTTAAATTCACACTATTAGATATCCTTTTTCAAAATTGGCTAAGTATGGGAACTTCATGAACTTCTATCTGAGAATCCAACTCTGCACCTTAATAACTTTTTCTCCGCTCAACCTCATGACCTAAAATTTGAACCACATGATAAATTTTCATAGAGGAATCCATCCATATATAAAAATTATTCTAGAACCTTCATGTGTGTGAAATATGATTCTATTAAACTACTTACTCAGCTCTACTTGAACTTAGACATTAAGCTTAGATTAATTTTGTGTTGTAGATCTATGATGCGATTAAACATATAACATTATATGTCCTTTCAAAATTTGGATAAGTATGGGAAAACATTTAAAATTACATTGGAATCCAAATTTTCATAATTATATATTTTTATTTGCTCAACTGCATGACCTAAAACTTGGACTATAAAACTAGGGACTAATTTGATCATATCCATATGACCAACTCCCTCTGACTCATCCGTATGTTGCAATGGTGACATCAACAAATTTCCTGATCATATTTTTTAATCACAAAACCAACTATGCCAAGATGAAAATAATAAATAATTGGATGAATACCATTCACTTACACAATCTCTCCAATCATCTTTGACCTTTGATAGGACTCCTCACACATGATCAATACTTTAGACCCATCCTTAATCAAGCCAAAACTAAAGATCAAACAAGCTTACTTCAAGCATACTAGGACAAACACACTACACACTTTGTCATTGAAACTTAGACTATCAAGACAATTCATCCACTCACCTAGACATATCCATGACATCACTGACAATTATCCAACAATCTCCCCCTTTGTCATTGATGTCAACACCCATCATACAACTCACCTTCCTTCTCTTTCTTCAAGAACTCTCATAATAGGAACTTTCTTTCCCTTTGAGACATTGATAAAGTGGGCATAAACTAATCCTAAAGACCTAAAAATATTACCAATATGAGAGTACCACCTTATAAATATGATAAAAACTCCCCCTTACCTTGATCCTACCTCTTCTTGCCTTGACAACTTCCTCTTGTTACATGCCAACACTCTTCTCAACTAGGCACTACAACCAATGAAGATAGAATAGATAAAAGCACTAAAATATGATGTAACTTACCAAAAAACATCTAATAGGGATGCCCCCTAAGATATTTGAGCCATTTCACTTCTTGAGCATGTTTAGATCTTCACACACCATGAAGAACCACCACATAGGGTTACTAGCCTTCTCTCTCAAGCCCCCTCAATGACCACCAACAAAACTTCATGCCACTCACCAAATAGGAAAAATGATCTAAACCAACTTAAGAAATAACCTTGAAACACTCATGCCTTACTATTTTGGGTAAACAAAGCAAAAATATCAAATCTTCACACTAGGCCTATCTAGATTCATTGTAGCCCTATGTGGAATTTGTAGAGTCCACAACTTTCAGTAGACATATATTCAAGACCTAAAACTTCATATCTATAGAAATCTAATCTTCCACCTTAAGTAAACCAATTTGTATCATCTAGCTCCTCCTATACAATGTACTTACTTCATAAATCTACTAGCCAATTAGGCCTACATTTTGATAGAAATTTGAATAATTTGAAAAACACAAACCTTAAAATATCTATGAATCTTGATTTGATAACCCATTTAGCTCATTCAACCTATTAAGAATCCTTAGACCTAAACACATAAGGCAAACCACTTTTTTATTATATCCCAAAACTCTATAATCTCAAAACAAACAAGGTCAACAAACCTCCTTTTGGTCAACGCCCACCTCTGAAACTTCTTTCACACCTGGAGATAACCATCGTACACTTATAGACCAAGACTTGAGCTGTCAAACCTAAAAACACCCATTTTGATCTTGTAGACACTACATACACAATAAAAACACCTTATGACATCATTCTAACCTCATCAAAGCACTTCTCCCATCTTGACACACCTACTCCAATTGGAAACACTCATCTCATGCCTTCTAGGACCTTCTTAAGAATACCACAACAAAACTTAATTCTACATTGAATGGAGTATCTTAAGAAGCATATATAGAGATCTCCTATACACCACAATGCTCTAAAACAAAGTGAAGCTAGGAGTGGCCCACATCTCCTTAGTAACCACTAGAATCCTTTTACAGATATAAGACTTCTTGTTCTTGTTTTTCTTAATCTAAAATTTGATAACTTATTCCTTTTCTACATCACTCACTTTCTATTCTATGATAAGATATACAACATTTGGAGAAACTATGGAATCTTAACATACCTTGATCAGTAAAGTATCTTCTTTGCATTTTAGAGCATCACCTTCAAACCTTGTCAACATAGAAACTAAGCTTGAAACTTGCTCACACACATTAGGTTGCTCATTAGCATCCAAACATACCTCAGAACTAGCCAAAACCAGAACCTTGGTCTTCTCCTTGAGCTTGGTCTCTTGATTCATAACATGATTAGATAATGAGAGCTCTTGGCACTCTCCAAATTATGTATAATTCTCTACCATAGTAAATAGATTACTTGGACCTTGTTGGTTGAATATTTTTTCTATCAGCGTACTGGTAAAAAAAAAAGGTCTTATCAACCAAATCAAGAAGATTAGTTATCCTAATGTGTATGTTTATCACATTAGGAGACTGCTCTCTCCTCTCATCAAGGGGAGGTTCCCTATGGATATGCTATGTATATGTATGAATAGAAAATAATACTCAAGGGTAGGACCAGACATCCATCTCTCTTTCTTCAGAGATGATGTAAGCAAAACAAAGGAAAAACTCAAGAGAATGATAGAAAACACTCCTCTTCTTTCAGAAGAACTGTTGAACCAGCGACAAAAATATTCCTGGAAATAAAAGTAGAATATGACTAAAAGTATGGTAACCAGCAAATCAAGACACAACACAAAGTCTGCACCTGAAATACTCAAGAGTGATATACAAAGGGAAATGAAAGCTCAAAGTCCTTTACATAGCAATAAAAAAGCAAACACACTAAAGGCAGCTATGGGGGCACAAAGTCTCTCCACAGTTGATTCTTCAGGACACCTTCTTGACAAATTTACTAATCTTGCTTATTAGATTAATGAAACAAAAAAGATATCACAGCACAAAGTCTGAAAAAGTCCCTTGTTTTCATTAACAGAATATGATAATAGATTGAGCACAAAGTCTCAATAATGCCTCTCAATTTCGGTAGAGTTTCATTCAGATTATAAAAAAGAAGATGATTTTACAATGAAAGAAATTCCCTTATATAGCCACTTCAAAAAGGACTCGGGAATAGTAATACATCTGATGCATTGGGAAATGTTAGGAAGGCAAGCTGGAATTTTGGGGTATTTTACCCATTTGATCTTCTCAATGTAGATAAACAAGTCATGCAATTAAGAGTTTACAACTTTCAATGTCTGCCTAGCGATCTAATCTTATCTTCATTGTTCCTCCTTTTCTGATTAATTGAATCGGGTCTTAGATTTAGCTTGCTATTCTATTCTTTCCCTGCTTTCTGCTAGTTTTGGCCTTGAAATCTATGAATGTATTCTATTTTTTATGTTTAAAGGATCAACAGTTATTTTGTTGTCTTTAATTTGACGTTCGTACACCCATCACTAGTTTCCAATGGCTAGTCGACTGTGTTGAATTTGAGGTCTTCGGGTGTGTCACCCCTTGGTCTTCTTTTGGCTTTTCGCTTAGCACTTTTCCAAATTGGGCTTTCCCTTTCGGGCCTTGAGAAATGATCCTTCAGCTTCAGGAAGTGTCTTTAAATTGATAGCCAAGAGTCCCCCACAAGGGCACCTACCCTTCAGGGTCCTTCATCGGCCCTTCACAAATTCCCCCTGGGGATTTTCCCCAGGCTATTCCTTGTGAATGTTTCCCATGGATATTTTCCCTGGGGAAAATTCCACCAAATATTTGAACAAGTCTTTTGAAAATCTGAAGGGTGCTTTGGTCGATGAAGTGTCCTCTGCAAGGGCACTTGTCCTTCAAAAAATTTCTTTTCATCATTAAACCACCCCTTTGAACTTGGACTTTGAACCATTTATTGAACTGGTTCAAAGGTTCAATGAAGCATGCCAAGCACCTTTGAACCAAAAAGCTGACGAACCATTGGATAAACTTTGATGTTGAACCAATACATTGAACCAATTGGTTGAACCAAGGCTTTGAACCAAAATGATTCAAACCAATGGTTCAAGATGATGGTTCAATGAATAAAATAGGTTGATAAACTAAGCATTGAACCAAATATTTATACTTTCCTTTGAACTGATAGTTGAACCGTTTGATTGAACCTGTTTGTTGAACTGGTTTAATGGTTCAATGAAGTACACCAAGCACTTTTAAAACAAAACTGATGAACTATTCCATGAGCCAAATGATTGAACCAAAAGCAATGAACCTGCTATTGAACCTTTCCATTGAACCAAGATGTTGAACCAAAATTTGGTTCAACGGTTCAACAAAAGCCTTGAACTGACTGATGAACCAAATGGTCAAACTAAAAGATGTTGAAACAAAGGAAATGAACCATCTAAGTGAAATAAAGCATTAAACTGCTTGGTTGAACCAAATGATTGAACTATTCCTTTGGTTGAACTGACTGTTGAACCTTTGAACCTTTGAACCCAATTGGTTCAATGGTTCAACAGTTCAAGTCACTTTGATTTGACCAAATGTTTGGAAGCCGATGAACTTGTTGAAGGGATTGAACTACCTTGATGAAGCCCTTAAATCTTGCCAAAGACATTGAACTTGTTGAACTTTGAACCCATTGAACCTTTGAACCAAATTTGTTCAATGGTTCAATGGTTCAATGATTCAGGTCTCCTTTTGTACTCAGCTGCTTGCCAATGAAGATTTTCAATTGAACCAAAGCTCTTAACTAATCCTATAGAATCTGAAGATATAAAATCTATAGAAATCATCATGTAAAATCCATTGAACTTGACTAGCAAAGTCTGTAGATTTTATGAGAAGCCTTAAAAATGAGGAATCTGAATGTCTAAGACAAAATTTTGAAAATGGAAGATACAATTTTGGTTTGTAAGACCAAAATAATTCAAATGTTGTCCTAAAAATCAAAGTTATTTTTGGGAGACAACAGACCTAAGGACTCATCATGAATCACACTTACCACATTTGGTTTCCATGAGTTAACTTTCCTTCTTTCTTTCACTCTAAGAGCCTAGTTAAACATATTTTGTCATGTAGGCCTTTGCTTACATAATCTAGTAATGTGGCCTCTCTATTGATAATTAAAGCACACTATACCTTTTACAAGAAGCTTATATTGCCTTTTCTGATTATAACAAAATATATAAATACGTCCATTCTTTTTACAATTTAAACAAACTACTCCTTTTGAATAAGACTCACCTTTTGAATAATGACCCCCATCATAGTTCTATGCATACTCATTTCTAACAGGTGTCTTACATTCTCTAGCTCTATGCCCAAACCGATTACATATATAATCGTAAATAGTGAAACTTGCATACCTCATGGCATTTAGTTATCTAATCTAATTTTTCTTCATTATACAAGCATCTTCATTTCTTGACTAATTATTTACCTTTAAGGCCTGATTTACATTAGTCTTCATTTTGTTTTGAGTTTCATTTTCTAGTTTTTCTTTATATCCAAGACTAGTTATATCACTTGCATGATTTTGATAACTCATAATATTATCTAGATCACTTGAGTTTTTTTCAAATCTCATAAATAATTTCATCTTACTAGATGTCTTCTCTAACTTATCTTTTAATGACTCATTTTCAATTACATACCTTGAACATTCACTTTGTTTAGCTTTCAGGCTTGTAGACAAGATTTCTAATTGAAAACTAAGATGCTTGACTATATATTAATTATCCTTGGTGTCTTCATTCATTCTTTCCTCAAATACACTAAATTTCTCATCATAGTCCTTGATTTGAGACTTCATCTTCTTGTTAATCTTATTCTCAATCTTTAGTTCTTCAAGAGTATTCATCAATTCAGTCTCATAATCTGCCTCATCTTTATCATCATCTTAGTCACTCAAAGTAGACTCCTTTGGATATAAGTAACTTTCGTATTTAGACATGAAGATGTCTTCATATTCAATAAAACCATCATTTTTATGATCATACTTTGAGTCACAGTCTACACTCTCATCTAATGAGCTACAATCTTTATTGGTGTAGAAATTCTTCTTGTTCTTGAAGGAATTTTTATTGTTGTCATACTTTTTGAATTTTTAATTCCTTTTATCAGACTTGTATGTCTTCTTGTCTTCATCTTGGCCAACACCATGCTCTTCATCATCATTCTTATTATGCTTATGAAGGCACTTATTAGCAAAATGTCCTTCCTCTCCATAATTGAAGCATTTAAAGGGTATTTTACTCTTATACTTGCTTGACCCTTTTTTTAGTTTCCTTATAAACAAAACAATTAGGTAATCTTCATTAATATTAGGTATGTCATCCTCCTTGATTTTATTGCCTTGGAACTTCTTCTTTAGATTCACTTCTATCTTGAATGTTGCTTCCATATTTCATGGTATATCATCATTTACTCTCATCTCATAGGTAGTAAGGATGGCATGTAATTCATCTATCTTTAATTGAGTAAGATCATGAATTTATTCTATAGTAGACATTTTATAATCAAACTTGAGAAATAGTGACCTTAATATCTTTTGAACTACAATAGCTTCTTCAAGTTTCTCTCTAAGACCTCTAATGATGTTCACAATCTCATTAACTCTCTATAGAAAGGATGCCATAGAATCTTCTTCCTTCATCTCAAGACTTCGAAATTATCTTTAGTGAGTCTTCAACATTGCCAACTTAACCTGTTAATCTCCTTTATAAGTAGTCTTCAATTTATCCCACATTTTCTTGGTAGATATGAAATGGATTACCTTGGTGTATTCAGTCTCTAAAATATCACAAGTGATAGCATTCATTGCCTTAGAATTATTCTCAAACAACTTCTTATTTGCAACACTAGATGGAGGAATAGTAAGTGCAAAATAACCATCCAAAACATATTGCCAAGTGTCAAATGCTACGGACATGATGTAGGTCCTCACCCTCACACTCCAAAAAGAATAATTAGATCCATTGAACAGCAGTTCTTGCTTGGTGGAAAAACCTCCTTGCAATTGATGGCTACCCATATTGTACCTTTGATCTCCTTAAAGTTTTCAATCCTTTACCAAAAGATCTACTCTAATACCAATTCTTCGAGGTAAAAACCAATAAGAGGGGAGGGGGTGAATCAATGGTGGAAAACAATCTAGTTTAATTTCCAAACCATTAAAACACTAAGCATTTATTACAACCATCCATGAAGCATTAAAGATATTTATATAAATGAACAAATAGATAATGTAATATTACACACACAACACAATGTGATCACATGTTGTTAGAAAATGTGCCTTAAAATGTGGAGACTCTATCTTGGCATGTTCATTTTTGGATGGGATTTTGGATGAGCTTTATAAGGTGGAATTGAGGTGTACTTAGTGGATGATGCTTATCTTGGATAAACATGGTTCAATTTCTCCTCATTTTATGGATTTTATTTCATTTTTTATATATAAGTTTTGTGTGGCCTTTAGAGGTTAATTATTTATTTGCAGGGTGTGGCTTTAAGGATCAGAGTCAAAGTGTAGATATTTTTCCAAATTACAAGTATTTATTCTAGGATGTGGTATAGCAACTTCTGAGATACAGTATTGTATAGGTGAAATTTAAAGTACAACATTTATCTATGCAATATTTTCTATAGGAGATTTTTTTAATCTCTGTGAGAGTTCATTATAATATATTTTTTAGATTATAGCTTTATTTGAGGACTTTTTTGGTAGATGTAGCCAATATTGGATGAACCACAATAAATCTATATTATGTGTCTCTTTTATCTTGCTCTCTCTATTTATGCTTTCATAATATCTATGATTTGAGGAATGTTTCCATGATGCATGTTATTACATAATTTAGATCTGATTTATGGTCATATTAAATCTAGTTTAAAGTTTGTAATTCCTAATAACTAGTATCAGATCCATTGGTTGTATATTTTGATGAAGTAGTAAATCATAAAAAGGCAATTAGCTTGAGTGGGAGATATGGGAGAAGAGATCATATTTAGGGTTGAGAAGTTTTATGGTAAGAATTTTGGTTTATGGAAAATGTAGATGGAATATTACCTTTATCAGAGAGAGCTACATCTCCTCTTGGAAGGGAAAGTAGAACAACCGTTAAGTATGAGTGATGTGGATTGGTCATTACTTGATAGGAAGGCATTGGGAACCATTCGGTTATTCCTTGCATATTCTATTAAATTTAATATTTTTGATGAGAAAACCAAAAAAGATCTCAGGGATAAACTTGGAAAGTTAAATGAGAAACCCTCTACTTCTAATAAAATTTATTCTTATGAAAAGATTATTTAACATGAAAATGTCTGAGATGGTTCAATATCTAATCATCTAAACGATTTTAACATGATTTTAATTATACTCACTTCTATTGGAATAAAATTTGGTGATGAAGTTAGATATTTTCTAATCTTATGTTCTTTCCCTGATAGTTGGGATAGTTTGGTTATGGTTGTGAGTAATGCAGTCCCTATCAAGGGAAGCTTGAATTTTTAAGATGTTGTAGGTGTGATTCTTAGTGAATAAATGTGAATAAAAAACATTGGTGAATCATATTCAAGTAATGATTTATCTATTGATACTAGAGGGGGGGAAAAGAACAAGAGCAAGATCAACCATAGAAAGTCAAAAGGTAGATCTAAGTCTAGCTCTAAATCCAAGATGATATGCTAGCATTGTGGGAAGAGTGGACAATCAAAGAAGGATTGTTGGTCACTTTAGGATACGAATGTCAACAAGGAGGAAACAAATGAGGTAAATGTGACATCAGGTAAATCATGTCAAGATGCCCTAATTATTTTGATGGATAGTTTTTTTTATTCTTGGGTATTGGATTTAGGGGCTTTTTTTCATGCCACCCCACATAGGCATTATTTTACTGATTATGTTCAAGAGAAATTAGAAAATGCTTATCTTAGTGATGATGAAACATGTGAGATGGTAGAGAAAGCTTATGTTAAAGTTAAAATTCAAAATGAGAACACATGGATCCTTAAGGATGTTAGACACATGCCTATGTTAAGATAAAATTTGGTTTCAATGGGATAATTAGGTAGTGAGGGATGCTCAATATTTTTTGCTACATATTATTGGAAAGTTACCAAAGGTATTCTTGTGATTTTGTGAGGTAAGAAGTTGGTACTTTATATTTGACTAGTAGTGTTGATTCTTGTGATTTAGTTGTTGTAGATGGAGATTTAATGAAGTGGTACTACATGATTAGTCATATGATCCATAAGGGCATGGAGATATTAAAAGATAAATTTACTATATTAAAATACATAGATCTAGAATTCTATGAGAATTATGTGTATGAAAAATAGAATCAGGGTAAGTTCCTAAAGGTTGGATCCACAAAGAAAGATCACAAGTTAGAGTTGGTACACTTAGATGTATGGGGACCAGCTCAGGTATCTTACATTGGTAGATCCAATTATTATGTCACTTTTATTTATGATGTAACTAGAAAAGTTTGGGTTTATTGCATTAAAATGAAATCGATGTATTTGACACTTTTAAGAAGTGGAAATTGTTGGTTGAGAATGAAACATGTCTCAATTGAAATGTCTCAAATTAGATAATAGAGATGAGTATTTTAGTAATGATTTATTTGATTATTGTTCTCAAAATCGAATCTGTAGGCAACGGATGGTTCCAAGAACTCCATAGTGAAATGGGACATTTGAAAGGATGAATAAAACAATAATGGAACATGCTAGGAGCATGATGTTACATGTAGGGTTGCCTTTATAGTTTTGGGTAGAAGCAGTTAGCATGATAGTATATTTGATTAACATAGGACATTCTATGCCTTTAAATAGAGGCATTCCTAAACAAGCTTAGTCTAGTAAGAATGTTAATTATTCTTTTCTTATTGTCTTTGGATGTGAGGATTTTCCTCTCATTAAGAAAGAGGATAGGATCAAGTTAGAGGCAAAATCAGATAAATGCACATTTGTTGGTTATGGTGAGGATGAATTTGGTTTCCATTTATGAAACATTAAAGATAAGAAAATATTTTGGTCTAGAGATGTAGTCATGTATAAGGATTAGTTGTAGGAATAGGAAAAGGAACAAAAAGAGTACATAGTATTGGATGACATTACAGATGGAAAAGTATCCAATGATTCAGTTTATAAACCTTATACATAAGGACCCCAAAATATGATGGTAAGAAGATATTCTAGGGTAAGAAGATCACCTAAATTTTTTTCTCCTTTTATGAATTATTTATTACTCACTGATAATGGAAAACCAGAATGTTATGAAAAAATAATGTAGGTAGATGCCAAGTAAAAATGGGAGCAAGCCATGGATGAAGAGCATAGATCTCTCATGGAGAACCATACGTGGGATTTGGTAAGGCTACCCAAGGGAAAGAGTGCATTTCCAAACAAGTGGATCTTCATAATAAAAGAAGAAGATGAAGGGAGAAAAAGGTATAAGTCTAGGATGGTGGTCAAGGGGTTTTCACAAAAATTAGGTATTGAATATGATGAGATTTTCTCACCTATTGTAAAAAAGACTTCTATTAGGATTGTTTTTGCTTTAGTTGTAGTTGAGAATTTGCACTTAGAACAGTTAGATGTGAAAAATTATTTTCTTCATGGTGTTTTGGATGAAGAGTTGTATATGAAGTAGCTATAGGGATATGAGGTCAAAGGGAAGGACAACTATGTGTGCAGACTAAAGAAGAACTTGTATGGCCTAAAATAAGCTCCACAACAATGGTATAATAAATTTGATTATTTTATGTTGGAACAAGAATATCAAAGCTGTAATTATGACCATTGCATATACATCATACATTTTTATGATGGTTCCTTTATTATATTATGCTTTTATGTCGATGACATGTTAGTTGCAGGAATGACCATACAACATATTGATATGCTCAATAAATAAATTAATGACTCTTTTTCTATGAAGGATTTGGATGCTACAAATCAAATCCCTGGTATGAGGATTAATCATAATAGGAAGGAGAGGAATTTTATCTTATCTCAATTAGAGTATGTAAAGAAAGTCTTGGAAAGGTTTATCATGTTATATGTTAAATCTATTGGTACTCTATTGGCAGGGCACTTTAGATTATCAAAGGAGTAGTGTCTCAAGATAGAAGTTGAATAGCTTAAGATGTCCAAGGTACCTTACTCATTGGTAGTTGGTATCTTGATGTATGTTATGGTTTGTACTAGCATAAATATTTCCCAAGCAGTCAGAGTTATGAGAAGGTATATGAGTGATCCGGGTTATGAGCATTGGAAAGTAGTGAAATAGAGTCTTTGGTATTTGAGAGGAACTATTGATGTTGCATTTTGTAATAGTGAATAAAATACCACTTTATTTGGTTATGTGGGATCATATATGATAGGGGATATTGATAGTAGGAGTATGATAGAATATATATTTACTACTGGAGATACAATGGTTAGTTGCATTTTTAGGATACAAAAGGTTGTGGCTTTGTCAATCACAGACACAGAGTGTGTTGTTACCACAGAGGCTATCAAAGAGATGATTTGGTTACAAGATTTATTTTGAGAGTTGGGGAATGAGTAGGAAGTTGAGAGAGTACAAAGTGATAGTTAGAGTGCTATTCATTTAGAAAAGAACTCTACTTTCCACTTGAGGATGAAACACATCCAGTTATGTTATCACCTCATTAGCAAAAATTTAGAGGAGAAATTGGTGAAGTTGGAGAAGATTCATTCTATCTATAATATTATGAATATGATGACCAATACAATCACATTGGACAAGTGGAGACTATGTTCAGATTTGGTTGGCCTTAGTGGTCATAGTGCAGTGATAGAATCTATTTAGGAGAAATGGTCTCCAAGTGGGAGATTGTTGAGTCTGGAGCCCTTTGGGCATATCACATGACCTTAAGAGTGTATTTTTGGGTCCTAGAGATCTCCACAAAATTGGGGACCACAATTTTCCCTACTCTAGTTTTTGTGGAACCTTGCTCCACATGTGAGTGGAATATTCCTTATTTTTATCTAATTTCTATGTTTCCATGTTTTATGGAGTTGGTTTTTAGATGCCTTTTTCCATGTTAACTTATTTTATCTTAGGGATCTAGTTATTTATTGTAAAAAGGCATTCCTTCCTTATTTCAAAGAGATGGTTGTGATCACATGTTGTTGGAAAATATGCCTTAAAAGATGGAGACTCTGTCTTGGCATGTTCCTTCTTGGATAGGCTTTTGGATGAGCTTGATGAGGTAGAACTGAGGTGTCCTTAGTGGATGATGCTTATTTTGGATAATCATGTTGAAATTTCTTTTCTTTTCATGGATTTTCCTTCATTTGCTATATATGCAGGTGTGGTGTGGCCTTTAGAGGTTGATGATTTATTTTCAAGGTGTGGCTTTCAGGACCAGAGTCAAAGTACAAATGTTTTTCTTAAGTGTAGGTGTTTATTGTAAGGTGTGGTATAGAAGCTTTTGAGATAAAACATTTTGTAGGTGTAGGTGAAAGTACAACATTTATTTATGTAACATTTTCTACAAGAGATTTTTTAATCTCTGTGAGAGTTCATTGTAATCTTGTTTTTAGATTATAGTTTTATTTGAGGATTTTCTTAGTGAATGTAGCCCACATTGGGTGAACCATGGTAGACCTATATTATGTGTTTTTATAAATCTTGTTCTCTCCATTTATGCTTTCATAATATCTATGATTTGAGGAATGTTTCTGTGATGCATGCTATTGCATAATTTAGATCTGATTATTGGTCATATTAAATTTGGTTTAAAATTTTTAATTCCTAACACACAAGATATATGTGGGAAACCCTATTGAGAAATAAATACCACTCTCAAGACTATAAAACAATGGACTAATTATCCTATTCCACAAGGAGCACTTGCCCCTAGGATGGTCAAGTCCTGATTATACTTTAGTGAAATCCATGTTCCATAAGAGTGTCTATCCCTAAGTTGGTCAAGTGCTTCTAACCAAACTGTAGTGAAATACCCATTCCACAAGGAGTACCTACCCTTAGTATGGTTAAATCCTAACTAGACTTTAGTGAAACACTTGTTCCACAAGGAGCACCTACCCCTAGGATGGTCAAGTCCTTCTAACCAAGATGTTGAACACCCTCTCAACACCTATGATATGAATATCTCCACCTTTGAACTTATGTATCAATACTTGATGATGTACCTCTAATTTTATAACCCCTAAAAGACACCCTCTCTATCTCATACAAGCCTCTCACATAGGCATGCCACAATCTCTCTTCCTCTTCACTCAAACTGCCCTCATATACACACTCAAACCTACAAAGCCTTCTTCTATTATATTCTCTCCCAAATATTTAAACCTATAATATCACTATCTTTGACATTATAAATATAACCTATAGGTCATACACATATTCATCAACCTAATCTTCTCTACAACCCATCTACTGGGTACACACCCTTTCTTCTTTCCTTAGCTCTTCAACTCTTACACACACCTTATTTCAAGTATTCAAAACTATAAAAAAACTATTTGTAACATAAAAAATATGAGTGATAGGTTATAAAAATATTAATTAACCTATTTTATTCTTCAATCCATCCATGAGGCACCCTTAATCTCTTTCACATCTTAACTCTATCCTCTTACTCCACATAGAATACCTAGTCTATAAATCATCACCTTTGATTTCACCTTTTATAGAGACTTCATGATTATAATCTTCTAGGTTAGCCATAATTATTTCCTTAGCCATTAAGACATATAACTTATCTCAAAACCATCCACCTAAGTTGGCCATAGAATCCATGGGTCACACTTAAGTAGCTACACCTTGCAATTAGGCCTTAGTATCCCTTATTGGTCTCATGGAGATCTATTCACCCCTTTATAACTTCAAAAATTAAATTAGAAACACAAGACCACTTTAAAATACATAGGTACACTCCACATGACCTATTAGATATCCTAAAATGATAAAATTCATCACAACACTCCTCTTCTAAAGAAAAATAGATTAATCTTTGACCTTATACACAAAAACACCATGAATGAACACAAAGTCAACTTATAAGCATTTGTTCATACTGAAGATGGATTGGTCAAACCTCCAAAATTCATATAGATGATCTTCATGGATTCTAAAACCTTATACAAAGATAAGACACCTTGAAATATAAAAAAAATGAAGAATAATGTAATTATCCTTCTCAAGTCACTTACAGAACATGGTAAAATATATAGTCAAATTTGGAGCTTAATAACTTTGACTATACAAACATTTAGATCTTATAACTAGATTCACTAGACGTGCCTTGAAATATTATACAACTTTTATTTTTAATGTACCTTTAAATTCATCTTAGATCAAAATTTATGGCTCAAACACTATAGACTAGTTTTTCCCTTTGCTAAATTCAAATGCCAACAGTCATTGTTAAACACAAACACATTACCATCATCTCGTGTCCTCACATATTTTGATAAAATACACACCATTAATCTTCCTTGAAATTATATTTATCTTTAAATTTTATAAACATCTAATATTTTGACCTCATCTCATGCTCCTTGGCAAAATTGACCAAATATGCACCATCGATCTCCTCAAATTAGCCTGGTCTTAACCTTTGCTCACTATCAAACATTAAGCACTTATTATCACCTCTTGATACTTCCTAATAATTTATAACAAATGAACTAAATTGATATCTTTTATATTATCCTTGACTTTAAATTTCTTAAACATTAGACACTTTGACCCCTTTGACTCAATACACATCATAAATATGCATGTGCAAACACCCACTCACTGTTGATCTCTATTTGATAGGTTTCATTCTCAGCATTATATCTCTAACAAGTATAATGATTAATGTTATATCCTTATTTAGTCAGATTAAATTCACACCATAGATATGTGATGTGATTAAATGTGCACTATTAGATCTTCTTTTGCAAAATTGGCTATGGGGAATTAGTGAACTTCTATTTGAGAATCCAACTTTGCACCTTAATAACTTTTATGTTGCTCAACCTCATGACATGAAATTTGAACAACATGATCAAATTTCATATCAGAATCCATCCATATATCAAGATGCTCTTGAAACCTTCATGTATATGAAATATAATCCCATCAAATTGCTTACTTAGCTTTACTTGAACTTATACATTAAATTCAGATTAATTTCATGTTGTATATCTATGATGCAAATAAACATGCACTGTTAGATATCCTTTGAAAATTTGGCTAAGTATGGGAAAACATTGCAAACTTATTGAGAAGATAATTTTACATAGTTATATCTTTTTCTCCACTCAACCGCATGACCTGAAACTTGGATCATAGTAACTTAGGACTAATGTGATCATACCCATATGACCAACTCCCTCTGACTCATCCATATGTTGAAATGGTGACATTAGGAAAATGCCTACTCATATTTTTATTTCATAAAACCAACTATGCCAAGATGAACATAATAAAGAATTGGATGAATACCATGCACTTATACAGGCTCTCCAATCATCCTTGACCTCTGATGGGACCCCTCACACATGATAAATACTTTAAACCCATCCCTAATCATACCAAAACTAAAGATAAACCAATCCTACTCCAAGCATACTAGGAAAAGTACACTGCACACTTTGACATTGACACATAGACTATCAAGACACTTCATCCACTCACCTGGACACCTCCATGGCATCACTGACAACTCTCCAACAATACTTTGGGATTTTTATTAATTTAATATCAAAATAGTAATGAAGATAACCTAGGTCTATCATTTTTTGGATATTTAAACTCAAAAATTTTGAGTTTCATGTTCATGAAATGATTAATGAGTTTTTTGTACCACTCTCTTGGGGATTTTTTCAAACCATATAACATTTTTCTAGATTTCACACTTTGTACACTTGTCCATTTAATGCAAAACCTTTAGGCTGAGCCATGTATGTTGACTCCTTGAGATCACCCTTTATAAATGTAGTTTTGACTTCCATTTAGTGAGATTTTTAACTGTTATAAATTTACAGAGCTAACATGGTTCAAATGTTAGTCCATTTTTTGTTGTTGTATAGTATTAATTGTATTCAATTCCTTATTTTTGAGAAAAGACATCTATAAAAATCCTTACTTTGTGCTTATCAAGTGATCTATTTGATTTATTATTGTTTAAAATTACCCGATTGAAACCGATTGGATCACATACAATTAGAGGATCAACCAATTTCAAATTTTTATTTTTTACAAACACATCATATTCACTCCTCATTGAATTTTTCCATGTATCAAGATTTGAAGCTTATTTGAAGGAAGTGGGGTCAAAGTCCAAAGAAACATTGACTTCTTCTTCAAGAGGACCTTCCAAGGTAAGTTTTTCTAACTTATCTTGAATTTCATATAAAAAATTCTTTGATTTCTCTATAGATATACATCTTGTGTACTTCTTATGCCTATTTTCCCAACCTCATTAGGTCTGACATCTTTTGATGTTTGTTGGAACTATTTTGGGATATTTTTGTGTGGCTTGCTAAATCATAGGTGCCTTAGTTTTTGGAGTTGAATCTCCTTCATTTTTTGACATAGGACCATTATCTAATGAATTTACACTTTATTTTATAGGGAAAGTGTCATTTTCAATTACAAGAGTCAATAGACATTCAAGTGTTTTCATATTGTAGGACCCCCCTTCACATTTTGGAACATCCATATTAACCTCCTTGAAAACATCAAATTTGCCATTTTTATCTAGTGGATTCAATTTTCAACCAATGTTAGTTCTTAATGTGGACAAATAATATTTTTATTCAAATCAAGCTCAAAATATATTACATACATTTATTTATAGATGACTTAATGCACAAAATAATACTTCTATAATAGGGAGAGCATTATCCACATATACATATGAAACAAGGTTACAAACAAAAAGCCACCCAAATATGATGCGGAATTATAATGTTCTTAATATGAAATATTTATAAAGTTTGAACAAAAAACAAATTATTTAACCGAGTTACAAATAATAAAAATCTACTAATTTAAATTTATTTAACAATGGTGAATTAATCATCTCTAGGATTAAAATAATATTTTCCCCCTTAATTAAAATCATATCAAGTGAACAAGAGAGATATTATTTGAATTCCTCAAAATTTTCTTGTGCAAGTGCTTTAGTAAAAGCATATGCATGTTGTTGATCTATCTATAAATATTAGAGCTAGATGGTTTTCTTTAACATGTTCACAAATGAAATGTACTTGTACCTCAATGTGTTTAGTACAATCATGACATATAAGATTACAAACAAGCTTCACTACTCCTTTATTATCTACATGAAGGATTATTGGATGATTCTATGGTATTCAAAATGCTTCAAGTACGCATCTGAGCTAAATCACTTCATAGACAACTCCTCTAGACATTCAATATTATGATTCTATGGAGGATCTTGAAACACAATTTTGTTTCTTTATCTCCCATGATATTGGTCCAACTCCCAAAAATAATAAAAATCTTAAATTACATTGATTCTCGTCAATATTACCTACATGATCTAAATCTGAATATCCTATCAAGAAGAAAGTATAGTTCTTGTATTTTAGGCCAAAATCTATGGTTCCTCTAATTTATCTCAATAGATTTTTTGCTAATTTCCATTAGTTAACTTTGGGCTCATGCATGAGACAAGAAATATATAAAAAAAAAACATAGTGAATGTTTGGCCTAGTATAAGTTAGGTAAATAAGACTCCCTATCAATTACCAGTATAGAGTTGCATTTACCTTTGGTGACGGATCTGCTCGAGACAACAGAAGTTTTGTCTCTACTGGTGTAGTAATTAGATTGTAAATAATTCAAAAATTATCAAGCATTGTGCTAGAATATTTGATCTGAGATATAAAGATGTCATTTTATTTCTACCAAAATTACAAACCAAGACAATAATGTAGAAGCCCAAGATCTGTCATGTCAAATGATAAATTTAATTTAGATCTTTCTTTGTTGACTCAATCATCTCCAATGAACTGATAAAGATAAATATATCATAAACATATAACAAATTATGATTATCATATTTTCCCCCTTCCTATTTGAGGTAGAGATTGGGATCATATGGACTCTTTATGAATCCATATTTCAAGAGATACTCAAAAATTTTGATATATCATGCCATGGGAACCTGATTAAGACCATATAATGATTTGAAAAGTATAAAAACTTTATCTTCTCTTCCTGGTATGACAAAACCTTATGGTTGAGTCGTGTAAACTTCTTCCTATAAGTCTACATTATTGTCCCCCAAAAGTATCGCTCATTTTTTGGACAACATTTGAACTATTTTGGTCCTATAAACCAAAATTGTCTCTTCCCTTTTCAAAATTTGTCTTAGGCATTCAAATTTCTCATTTTTCAAGCTTCTCAAAAATCTACAGACTCTACAAGATAAAATCTATGGACTCTACAAGAAGGAAATCTACAGACTCAGTAGGCTTAAATCTACAGACTCTGTAGGAAGAGAAATCTACATACTCTACAAGAAAAGAAAATCTATGGACTCTACAGATCAACTTCAATGGGTTTCACAGGGTGATTTATATGGACTATGTAGGAAAGAAGTAAGTTTTCAACACTTAAGCAATTTCAAAGTCGATTCAATAACCAAGTTCAACCAAAAGAGTTCATCGGCAAGCTTCTAAGCAAGGACTGAATCATTAAACCTTGAACCATTTTGGTTTAATAGGCTCAACAAGTTCAAAGGTTCAACATCAGAAACAAGATTTCAATCGCTTCCAGTTTCAAAGGCTTCTACAAGCAGGTTCAATCAAGGTTCAACAAGTTTTCGAGGCTTGAACCATTGAACCATTAAATCATTAAACCACTTTGATTCAAAGGTTCAATGAGTTCAAGGTTCAACAAGTTTAATGCATTTGGTTCAATGAGGATCAAAAGGACTTAGCCAAATCAAAGGGAATGAACCATTGAACCGTTGAACCAATGTTGGTTCAACCAAGTGGTTCAATGCTTTAGTTCACTCATAGGGTTCATCAAACAGTTCAATGGCTTTTGGTTCAATCAAAAGGGTTCATCAGCTTGAACCATTTTAGTTCAAAGCTTGGTTTAAATCTTGGTTCAATGGTTGGTTCAAAGGAGCGGTTCAATGCAAATTTTCAAAAGAGCCTCCCGAAGGACAAGTGCCCTTACGGAGGGTATTTGGTCGATAAAAGCACCCTTCAAAAGCCACAAAGGTAATTATTTCAAATTTTTTTTTAAGGCAGCCGAAAGACAAAGGCATAATTCCTTCAGACTTTTTGTCTAAAGGAATTCATTCAGATAAAAATTCTGAAGGAATTTGGCAAAGCTGTAGGAGGAAATCCCGAAGGAATTTCTGAAGGCCAAAGACAAAACAAATTCTTGCAGACTTTTGTTCATGGGAAATTGTCTGTGGAATTTTTTCCCACAAAAAAATCCTGGGGAAAATGCCAGTAGAAAAATCCCAAGGAAAATGTCAGTGTAAAAAGTTCGCAGGAAAGCTCTGAAAGACTTTGAAGACAAAAGGCCGCTGAAGGACCCCAAAGGGTAGGTGCCCTTATGGGGGACTCTCAGCTGCCAAATTAAAGGACACTTCTCCAAAGCCAAAGGGTCACCTTCCCTTTGGGAGGATGAAAAATAGGAAAGACGAAGAAGGACCAAGGGGTGACATGCCCAAAGACATCAAATTCAAGAATAGCAAACTAGCCATTAAAAATGTAGTGACGGGTGCGCGAATGCCAATTTCAAGGTTCATAAAATAGTTGTTAATTTTGAAAAGCCTTAAAGAAGAGCCAAAAAACTTAGAGACCTATCGAAAGAAGCCTGAGAGCCATCTGAAGACCCCCTGAAGGGTAGATACTCTTGCGGGGGGCTCTCCCTGATCTAAAATAGACCCGAATACATTCAAAGGCTTTAAGGCCAAGACCAACAGGAGGAGACTAAGGAGTAGAGCATCAAATTGAATCAAGGACTTGATTCACTTAACCAAAAAAAGAGGAATGATGAAGGATCAGATCACCAGATGGACATTGAAAGATGCAAACTTGCAATAGTGTGACTTGTTTCTCTGCATTGAGAAAAGCAAATGGGTAGATGGCCCTAAATTCTAGACTATCTTCTTAACAAATTTCAATGCAACATGATGTGTTACTATTACCGAGTCCTTCTTGAAGAGGCTATATAAGGGACTCTCTTTTATTGTAAATATATCTCTCTAATAATCAAAAATGAAACTCTACCCAAATTGAAAGGCATTACTGAGACTTTGAGCTCAGATTATTGATCATATTTTGTTATTGGAAAAATAAAGCAAGTGACTTTTCAGACTTTGTGCTATGATATCTTTATTGTTGGGGAAACTATTCTTATGTCTTTTTCCTTAATATATTTTCTATTCCTTTAATTCAACAAGCAAAATTAGTGAAAGTAGTCAGGAAGGTGTCCTAAAGTCAACTGTGGAGAGACTTTGTGCCCCCATAATTGCCTTTAGTGTGTTTTCTTTTCATTTCTATGTAAAGGACCTCAGGATGACTTTGTGCCCTCATTGTCCTTCGTATCTCACTCTTGGGCAATTCAGGTGGAGACTTTGTGCTACATCTCAATTTGTTGGTTATTACGTCCTTGGTTACATTTTGCTTTTACTACAAGGAGTATTCTTGTGATTTGCTTAATAGTACTTCTGAAAGAAGAGGAGTGCTTTCTGTCATTTCCCTTGAGTTTTTTCCTTTGATTTGCATGCATCATCTCTGAAGAAAGAGAGATGGATGGTTTATCCTACCCTTGATTATTATTTTCTATTTATATTTATATATATATATATATATATATATATATATATATAGAGAGAGAGAGAGAGAGAGAGAGAGAGAGAGAGAGAGAGAGCATATCTATAGGGAACCTCCCCTTGATGAGAGGAGAGATTAGTCCCCTTTTGATGTGGTAAACCTACACATTTGAATGACCAATCTTCTTACTTTGGCTGATCATACCTATTTTGATTATTAGTACACTGATCGACAAAATATTCAACCAATAGTTTTTGGTGACTCCATTGGGGATATACATAATTTTGTGCAATTTGGAACCTCAAGTTTCAAATTGAAACATCACTTGTGTCTTACCCATTATCATTATAAGCTTTATCCATTACAAACTTTGGTGACTCTATTTCATGTCTTACCTATTATCCATTCATAGCCTTACCATCTTCCTCCACCTCCGTTATTTTATCTGGTTTGCAAAAACCAAAGTTGATGGGAAAGAGTGCATAGTTTAAAGCCTCAAGCTTCAAACTGAAGCAAGGTCAATTATTTTCCATTTTTGTTTCACAATCTGGCAGATTCAAGGTATACATGAAGCCAAAGGTCTAAAGGTATTATTGACCCTGTATTCGAGTTGGTACATCAAAGTGATTTTGATCTGTTTCCTTCACCATCTCATCTCCAACGAACCAAGAGCTTTCCTCCTACTAAAGTCAAATCTCCATTGCTAAATGAAGTATCTACTTTTATTGTTGATAAAGCTTTGCTAATAATTACCCCTCTAAGATTTGTTATTCCTCCTTTTCATAATCCTGTAATGGCAGTTTAAGGCCCCTAGGGTAATGCTTTTGGTCCTTTCAATCTTACTCCACCTCTACATGAGCTTCCATGCAGTTCAAGGAAGAATTTCCCTAAATTTTATGGTGATGGGAAAGTTCATTCTGTTGAACACATTACAGCCTTCAACATAGCTTGTGGCATAATTGGAGTAGAATTTGAAGATGTAACAGTCAGGGTATTTGTAGAAACATTACAAGGTGCTACTACAGATTGGTTTTATCTTCTATAGGCTTAGTCAATAACTGATTGGAATACCCTCAAAGCTAAGTTTGAAGCCAGATTCAAACCTATAGAAGATGCACATGCACTTTTGGCTCAACTTATATAGATGAAGAAAGAACCTCATGAACCAATGAGAGACTTCATAGCCAAATTTGATAAACTAAGGAACAAAATTCCTGTAATTGGTCGACCTACAGTTGAGAATCTTAAATGCTTTTTCATTAATTATTAGTTACCTGAAGTAAGTTTTCTTTTGAGATGTGCTGGTCAAATAGATCTTCTTGCAGCTCAACTTTTGTCCACTGAGGTAGAAGATGATCTCATCTTAGCAAGGAAGATAAGAAGAGATCCAAATAGAAATAGACCCTCATCATCTTCTGAGTATTCATCTACAGGCACCACTGATCTAATGGTGCAAAAGCTAGCAAATGAACTGCTAGCCTTGAAAAGACAAATGGCACAAGGAATGTCTTTTGCTCCTTCATACAGAGATATTCCAAGAAAGACATTTAAAAATTAGTCATATTAAGGCAATGCTGCCAAGAATCAAGGGCAGCGAGATCGTCTTCCTCCCCCACAAGGGAAACTTGCCCTGGAAGCTCCTCCAACCAATTCAACAATGGGATATCTCGAAGCAAAATCAGAGTTTTCTTTCTAACATAAATTGAATCAAGAAAATAACATTGATCTCCTTGAAGAATATCAAGAAGAATTAGTTGGCGACTCCCACATTCATTTCCTAAACTACCAAGATGAACCCAAAAGCAAAGGAGAAGCTATTGATGGATCATATGCAGTGTTTACCAGGTTCAAAAACCAATCAATCTAGCAAGCTAATAAAAAGAAGATAGAGGAGCAACCTCGACCATCAATTACAATTGCTAAATGTGGAACCACTCTACCTTTCCAGTCAAAGGATCTGGTGATCACCCAAAATGTAAGTACATCAATTTCACCTTCACCTTCTACTTTAATTTTGTAATCCAGCCCTCCTCCCATCCCTCCTAAAACCCAAAAGGTTGAAATGTTTTCCTCTGTTCCTAGTCCAATTTAGCCATTTGAGATAATTGATCATATCAAGAAGACCAAAATACAAATGTCTGAATTTGAATATTTGCAGTCCAATCCTGATCAATTGGATAAGTTAGTCTAATGTGTCAAGAACTAAACTGTCCCTACAAGACAAGAGGTTAAGAAAATAATTCATGATTCCCCAAAGAACATGCCCATTCTAAATAATCTTGTCATTACTCCTCCAATTTCCCCTGGGAAAATAGAACCTTTCTATGTTTCCTTATTGATAAATGGTTATCAGCTCAACAATTGCATCATTGATTTTGGGGCATCTAAAACTATCATGCCTGCTAAAGTAGCTAAGTCTTTGGGCTTCACATTGACCAAGACATTTGGGAGATGTTTCTCCATGGAGAACAAGCAAGTACCACTATTAGAGCAAATCAAAGATGCCCAATTTACATTTGTAGCCTTTCCAAACAAGAGAATCAAGGTGACTGTCTTGGTGGCTGACGTCCCAGCATCCTATGGCATTTTGCTGGGATGAAATTTTTGCAAGGACATGGGAGGAGAATTAAGCATGGACCTAACTGAGGCAAGAATCCCTATCAAAGGTGTAATGAAGAGATTTCTCCCTGAAAAGGAGGCAAAATACATGGTCACCCAAACGTCAACCCTTGTAGCAAAAAATTTTGTTTGTCTTCAGGTAGGGGTAATTATTTCTTGACCACAGAGAATGTTCATGTTTCTACAGACAAAAGTCTTGTATCTAAAAATCCATGAATTGATCCATACAAGACTCTAGGAGAATTGGTAGAGTGCAGTGCAAATAAGGAAAGATCTTCCATCTATAATGAAGAGAAATTTTATAAGAGATTAGCTTCTGATGATGCTTAGATCCTGAAATCTGATGACATCAATTCTTCCACCAATGATGGAGTTGGGACTGTGTTGATATCTCCTCAAGGAGATATTCTTCCTTCATGCAATTTGTAATTTAGCAACACCAACAACACAGTTGGATGTGAATCTTTATTTCTTGGATTGAAGATTTCTCAAGATGAAGAGATCAAACTCCTTCATATCAAAGGAGATGTTAAGCTTATAGTTTGTCAATATTTTGATGTGGACAATCCAATCATGTGCTGGACTGAACCAAAAGAACAACTAATTATGGTAATGGACCATGCTACTGCAAAACAAAATCAGGCAAAAGAACCCTTTGCCAAGAAAACAAGGAGTTATGGCTTTCAAATTGAAGACCACATCTTGTCATGGGGAAAAAAGAAGAAAAAGCCAAGAAGAGAATGCAAAAAATTGGTTTCTTGGTGGATAGTTCCATTCGGCCATCACCGTTTCTAGGGACAAAATGTCTTGTTGTTCATTTACCAAGATGGCACACTATTTTCACTGTCTCTTAGGAATAAGCATCTGAAACACTTCAACTCTTGAAGTATCAAATCATTGTATCTGTACATATGTAGTATATTTGTATAGTTTTTAATTATATTTTATTTTCTTTGTTTCCTTTTTTGATGCCTTTCATTTCTAGGTAGCATGACTCCATAGCCCAATGGCATACTTCAAGGCATTGGAGATTCTGGTTTCTACTCCCTTCAATTCTTTTTTACAATTGATAAAGGTTCCCCAACTGGAGCCAGCTGTTGTCCCCCAAAAATATCACTCATTTTTGGGACAACATTTGAACTATTTTGGTCCTATAGACCAAAATTTTCTCTTCCCTTTTCAAAATTTGTCCTAGGTATTCAAATTTCTCATTTTTCAAGCTTCTCAAAAATCTATGGACTCTACAGGCTAGAATCTACAGACTCTACAAGAAGGAAATCTACGGACTCAGTAGGCTTAAATCTACAGACTCTGTAGGAAGAGAAATATATAGACTCTATCGGAAAATAAAATCTATAGACTCTGCAGATCAAGTTCAACGGGTTTCACAGGGTGATTTCTATGGACTATGAAGGAAAGAAGTTTTCAACACTTAGGCAATTTTAAAGTCAATTCAATAACCAAGTTCAACCAAAAGAATTCATCGGCAAGCTTCTAATCAATGACTGAACCGTTGAACCTTGAACCATTTTGGTTCAACAGGCTCAACAAGTTTAAAGGTTCAACATCAACAGCAAGAGTTCAATCGCTTCTAGGTTCAAAGGCTTCTACAAGCAGGTTCAATCAAGGTTTAACAAGTTTTTGAGGCTTGAACCATTGAACCGTTGAACCATTAAACCACTTTGATTCAAAGGTTCAACGGGTTCAAGGTTCAATAATTTCAACATGTTTGGTTCAATGAGAATCAAAAGGACTTAGCCAAATCAAAGGGAATGAACCATTGAACTGTTGAACCAAAGTTGGTTCAATGGTTGGTTTAACCAAGTGGTTCATTGCTTCGATTCACTCAAAGCGTTCATCAAATGGTTTAATGGATTTTGGTTCAATCAAAAGGGTTCATCATCTTGAACCATTTTGGTTCAAAGCTTGGTTCAATGGTTGGTTCAAAGGAGCGGTTCAATGCAAAAGTTCAAAAGAGCCTCCCGAAGGACAAGTGCCCTTGCGGAGGGTACTTCGTCAATAAAAACACCCTTTGGAATCCATAAAGGTAAATTATTTTATAATTTTGATTAAGGTAGCTAAAAGACAAAGGCATAATTCCTTCAGACTTTTTGTCTGAAGGAATTCCTTTGGACAAAAAGTATGAAGGAATTCAGCAAAGCTACAGGAGGAAAGCCCAAAGGAATTTCTGAAGGCCAAAGACAAAACAAATTCTTGTAGACTTTTATCTATGGGAAATTATCTGTGGACTTTTTTCCCATGATAAAAACATAGTGAAAATGCCCACAGAAAAAGCCTAGGGAAAATGTCTTCAAAAAAAGTATGCGAGAAAGCTTCGAAAGACTCCAAAGATAAAAAGCCACTGAAGGACCCCAAAGGGCAGGTGCCCTTATGGGGGACTCTCAGATGCCAAATTAAAGCACACTTCCCCAAAGTCAAAGGGTCATCTTCCCTTTAGGAGGATGAAAAATAGGAAAGCTAAAGAAGGACCAAGGGGTGATGAGCCTGAAGACGTCAAATTCAAGAACAATGAACTAGCTGTTGAAAATGTAGTGACGAGTGCACGAACATCAATTTCAAGTTTCATAAAATAGTTGTTAATTTTGAAAAGCCTTAAAGAAGAGCCAAAGAACTTAGCGACCTGCCAAAAGAATTCTGAGAGCCATCCGAAGATTGCCTAAAGGGCAGATACCCTTGCGAGGGGCTCTTCCTGATCCAAAATGGACCCAAATGCATTCAAAGGCTTTAAGGCCAAGACCAGCAGGAGGCGACTAAGGAGTAGAGCATCAAATTGAATGAAGGACCTGATTTAATTAACTAGAAAAAGAGGAATGATGAAGAAGGATCAGATCACCAGGTGGACATTGAAAGATGCAAACTTTCAATAGCATGACTTGTTTCTCTACATTGGGAAAAGTAAATGGGTAGATGCCCCTAAATTCTAGCCTGTCTTCTTAACAAATTTCAATGCAACATGATGTGTTACTATTCCTGAGTCCTTCTTGAAGAGGCTATATAAGGGACTCTCTTTTATTGTAAATATATCTCTCTCTAATAATCAAAAATGAAACTCTGCCCAAATTGAAAGGCATTACTGAGACTTTGAACTCAGATTGTTGATCATATTTTGTTATTGGAATAAGAAAGCAAGTGACTTTTTACACTTTGTGCTGTGATATCTTTGTTGTTGGTGAAACTGTTCTTATGTCTTTTTCTTTAATATATTTTTTGTTCCTTTAATTCAACAAACATAATTAGTGAAAGTAGTCAGGAAGGTGTCCTAAAGTCAACTATGGAGAGACTTTGTGCCCCCATAATCGCCTTTAGTGTGTTTTATTTTCATTTTTGTGTGAAGGACCCTGGGACAACTTTGTGCCCTCATTGTCCTTCGTATCTCACTCTTGGGCAATTCAGGTGGAGACTTTGTGCTACATCTCAATTTGTTGGTTATTACATCCTTGGTTACATTTTTCTTTTACTACCAAGAGTATTCTTGTAGTTTGTTGAATAGTACTTCTGAAAGAAGAGGAGTGCTTTATGTCATTTCCCTTGAGTTTTTTCCTTTGATTTGCACGCATCATCTCTAAAGACAGAGAGATGGATGGTTTATCCTACCCTTGAGTATTATTTTTTGTTTATATATATATATATATATAGGGAACCTCCCCTTGATGAGAGGAGAGATTGACCCCTTTTGATGTGGTAAACCTACACATTTGGACGACCAATCTTCCTACTTTGGCTGATCAGACTTATTTTGTTTATTAGTACGTTGATTGACAAAATATTAAACCAACATACATTATGAAAGGCACTTTTACATCCATTTGATGGACTTTCCAACCAAAATGTGTAGCCAAAGTAAAAATAGTTTTGATAGTTTTGATCTTAGCTATAGGATAAAATGTCTCCTCATAGTCAATGACTTATTTCTAAGCATACCCTTTTAAAACCAACCTTTCCTTGTACTTTTCAATACTACCATTTGATTTTTACTTTGACTTGAAAATTTATTTGCATCTAATTGGCTTCTTCTGTAATGAATAGTCTATAAGATGGCATGTTTTGTTTACATCAAAGAATTATATTGAACATACATGGAATCTTTCTAAGGTTTTGAATGTAGGTCTTACTGAACCATAGAGGGATGAAAATATTTAACAACCATACTCATTAGGGCATCCATAAGATATACTATGAGTTCTTGGTCAATTGTTGGATATGTTTGGAACACTATCCAATTTAGCATCTCTTAGTGTACCTATATACCATTTAGGCATACATTGAGTGGTACCTATGGATGGTGGAGATGGACCATTATTCCCATCATCACCACTATCTTCATCCATGGGATTTCCATCTTTTGTAGTTACAATAGGATTGATTGATTTACCAAGTGAGCTTGTGAAAGGAGCTACTGCTTCTGTCTTTAAAAAAAAACATCCCTAATAGTTCATATTTTCATGGTTTTTGGATCCATGAGTCTAAAGGAAACTACTTATTCACTGTAACCTAAGAAGACATACTTTTCTACTCTCATGTCAAGTTTAATCTTCTCCTTTTTTGGAATGTGCATACTTACATTTCATCCAAAAACTCGAAGATGTGTTATAGATGGCATTCACCCTGACCATGCTTCCTATGGTGTTACACCATCAAGAGCTACAATGGGAACTCTATTAAGAAAATATATTTTGGTTTTGATTTCTTCTACCCAAAATTCTTTTGTCAAGACTAAATCATGAAGCATACATTATACCATTTCTATGCTAGTATGATTATTTAATTTAGAAATAATATTTTGTTGAGGTGTATGTGGAGGTGCCATTTTACAATGAATGCTAGTGTTTTCTCAAAATTAATTTGAATTTATTATTGGTGAATTCCCCCTCCTATGATTTGAGTGAAGGGTTTTGATTTTTTGACCAGTCTCTTTTTTAACAGCTTTGAATTTTTTTGAATGTTTTAAAGGCTTGATTCTTTATTTTCAGATAGTAAACCCACATATTTTTATAAATATCATTAGCAAACAATATGAAATACTTAAACCAAGAGTGACAAGATGTCATAAGTTTGCACAAATTGGTATACACTAGATAAAGTTTTCCATGGGCTTGATATGTACTTTTTTGAAATAGAGATCTTTGTTCTTTTCCTGCTAAGCAATGTTGACATTTTTATGTACCATTTTTAAGAGTTGGAAACCCTCTTACTAAGTTATAAAATGGAGCGTATCAATATAATTAAAACTAATGTGACCAAATATTTTGTACCATAATTTTCCTAAGTCTATGTCTTTTACAACAATTACCTGAATGGATTTTTGAACAAAATGAAGCTTAAATATTTGATTCACATTGGATGCTCATGAAATAAGTTTAAATTTTTTTAAACCTTAAATCAAACATATTTTATTTACACCTTTATAGTCAAATTCAATATTCATATTGTGGTCTAAAATTTTAACAACTAATAACATATTCTTGGTTAAATGAGGTACATATAAGACATCTATGATGTTATAGGTTTGCATGCTAAGAGATAAAGCAATGTTGCAAATCCCTTATACACGTTAGGATGTATCATCACCCAAAGATACATTATTTTTTTACTTGTGTCCTACAAAGTAAAAACAAATATTTTCATCCAATCATATGTTAGGTTTCACTTGAATCAACATACCAGATGTCACTTATTGAAGGGGATTCTTCATAGAAGTTGGTAGAGTACATGAAGTATATATATTTGTCATTGTCTGATTGCTCAACAATGTTACCTTGTTTCTTTGTTTTCTTCTACCAAATTCATTTTTTATGTCCCTATGGTTTACTTTCAGATGAATGGGATGATTCTTGGTTATTGGGTTTTTGGCTAGTGGAATATCTTTTCTATAATGTATTATAGCAACAATATTTTAACTCATGTCCCTTAAGACCATAAATGAGACATTGCTTTTGTGATTTAATTCCTTATGTATTTATTGAGGAATCTATTTTGATGACTTTGAAGACTTGATGGGTTTATTTCCTTTCTGTGAAGAGAGAGCATGTTTTTCTCCTTCTTCTTGAGTATTGAAAGACTCTTCTTTTTGGAACATATTCATAATTTTTTCAAATCTTGGTTTCTATTTTTTGATAATAAAGTTTGTAAAAAAAACCTATATGAGGGTGGTAGATCTCTCAGGATAATGGGTATAGGAGAGTGATCTGAAACTATCTCACCAAAAGATTACATCCATGTGCTTAATGTTGCAACATGTCTGAGAAAGGCCTATATGTTTTCACCTATTTTGAATTTGAGAAAGTGAATTTGAGTTCATAGATGGAGAATTATGCTCTCAATTTTGGCCTCATATATAGTTTGTATCTTATCCCAAAATTAATTATCTATTTTGGTTTCATAGATGTGTGGTTGCACATCATGCAATACACTGAACATTATGATCAATTTCACCTTTTGATTGGATTTTTCATAGTTACATTGTTGGTCAACATTTGTTGCATGTCGGGTGTAGGATCTATATATCGTTGATAAATTATGAATTCTATAGAAAGAATTTTGGTTCTTGTGTATCCATGATCAAGACTGTGGGTGATGGATTTGTTCCTTGTCACTCTAGGTATTAAGCTCTTCCTTTCTATATAGTGTCAGACCAATATATAAGACCTTTCTATATATGCACCTTTCCTATATATATGTCAGTACATGGAAGAAGCTCACCATTTTTACATACACGTTAGGAATAAAAGAGGCCTTAACAAACATGAAATAATTTGATACATCTTACTTATATAATAATGAAAGTGGTTTGTCCAATCACTAGCACATGATTAGATAAAATTCTGCATACGTGGGTGTAACTTCCTTATATACTTTGAATTTCCACCTATCAAGATTTATGCCTTTCAGTTATAATGAATGAGTAACGGATGGATGGATATAAACTTGTATGTGCGTTATTTATCCTCAATTCTTTAGATGGTCTATGCCCATACATCATTTTTACAACTATATTAGACTATGCATGTAGTAACTCAAGTGTGACAACTTTACCCGTAAATGTGAGTAAGAGGCATAACTTATACCAAATGTTGTATTTGAGTTTAAAATTCATAATTTTATGAAATTATAATACAATATTAAAAATGAATTTACAATATCTAATATAATATAAATTAAATTGCACTCTTTTTCTTGAAAAACTTTTTATTTTCATTTTTTCATTTTTTTGGCTCTTTGTCCTCTTTTGTAATTTTGTTCACTTTTCATTTTAAAAAATGATTTTTTCCACTAAATTATTTATCTATAACTAGATTTTGTGGCACTAGTAGATATAGTAGAAAATAGAAGTCCTCTAAAAGTTCTTTTCTAGAGGGATTTGAACATCTCACGTCCTTTCTACCTCAAAAATAATTTTATCTACTCACCTATGTGTCATAACAAGTATATGTAAGATAAAACTTGTACGTGAAGGTTAAAGTTTCAGATTTATAAAGAAAACTACTTTCCCTATAAGACCACATATATGCCTATAAGTGGTTTTGCAAAAAAATTACACCAAAGGATTTATTTCATAGGCAATTTTGAAGCTTAAATTGAGTGGTTTTCAATAGAAAAAGATGGTTTTGGCATTTTTAGAAAAAAAACACAAGCTTATGAATTGAAAGTTTTGATTTTAAAATATGAACCACCAAACTTATATTAGTGAGCCAAAGATGTACTTTGGTCTCAGCTTCATCCAGATTGAAGCTTGAAGCATGATCAATTACATAGTAGATTCTTTGATCGAAGGGTGTTTCTATAGCTTTGGTTAATGCCCATGAACTAAATTGATTATAAATAGTATTCACCCTAAGTGAATGGTTATATAACTATTCAAAAGGAGGATGATTCAATGAAATATTTTTAAAAAATAAATAAAAACTTCAAAACTCATAGTGAGTTGATTAGTTGATAGACACAGTGTTCTACATGTTATATCTCATCCATGCTTGGTCTTGGATGATGGCGGCTTCACTTAAGACTTATTTCCTCATGAACTTGGGTGAGAAGTTTTGGCTTTAACCATGAACTAGGTATGGCACTTTATGCTTTATCTTGGATGACAACCAACACCACTAGTTGGAGACTCAATACACCACACTTTGAATATAGAAAAGATTAATTGTGCTTTGATAGACATCAACACACTCTTGGATGCTCGTTAGTAAAATTGTAGAACATAAGTCATAAATGAAGACTTCTATGCACTTAGATTGAATGCTTCAAAACTTTTAGAAGGCTTCTTTAATAAGCATAGACAGGGCACGATCTCTTCGCAGAGTAGAGAATGATGCTCTGATACTAGATAATATAGATGAATAATATTTGTATTCATATCAAGGTCAAAATATATTACACACATTTATTTATACATGAATTAATGCTTGAAATGGTAACTATATAATGGGGAAAGCATTATCAATATATACCTATGAAATATGTGGGAGTTACAATATTCCTAATATGAAATATTTATAAAGTTCAAATAACAAACTAATTATTTAACCTATTTGTAAATATTAAAAATTCACTAATTTAAATTTATTTAAAAATGATGAATTAATCACCTTTAGGCTTAACGTAATAGTTATGTCCTTTATAGTTTCACAAATGTTAACATCCCTTATGATAATAAATATCTTGGTGTTCTAATCAAATAGTTTGTATGATTTTGAAGACACATCATATCCAAAAAGCTTACATTTATGACCCTTGTGTTCCATTTTTTGCTTTCTATCTTTGGGAATCAATGTGTTGCATGTCGATCTAAAATTTTGAATATGTTACACTAAAGGAAGATAACGTCACTAGACTTCATATGGATTCTTCATTTTTAGGACTCTTAATTTTAACCTATTGTAGATGTATATTTTTGTTTGATTTGTTTCTAGATAAAAGTGCATATTTATCCCTTTAAAAAATAACATTTATTAAACTATAATCATGATAGTTTGGTTCATTTGCTCAACTAATCCATTTTGTTGAGGAGTGTAAGGGACTATGAAATGATGTTTGATTCCATTATGATTTAAATAGGTTGTAAATACCATTCAAGTAAGCTCAACATAATTATCAATCTTGAGTGTCCCAATATGGGATTGGACTTCATTTTGCACCATAGTTTGTAAATTTTTAAATTTTTTGAAGGTTTCTTATTTCTTCATTAAAAAATATATCAAATTCATATTATTGTATTGATCAAAGAACAACATGAAGTGATTATGACCACCAATGGAGAGGATTACCAAATAACAAGGATCAAAATGAACCAATATCAACTTTATGTTAGCTTCCCATTTTTATTTTAAAAATGGTTCTCTTTCATGTTTTGTCAATATGCAGGGTTCACACAAGTGTCATTTTTTTTTGGAAGATTTGAAAAACCTATAACACCATATTTTTGAACTGCGTGGATGCTTTCATAATGTGTGTACCAAAATATGGCATGCCAAAAAAGACTTGTTGGCATTCCTTATTCTATGATACAATGAAAATATATTCTCACTAAGTGTTCAACCTTGAGTTTCAACAATTTTCCTTCCTAATATTAGTCAAAACAATTGTGTTATCACATTTTATTTTGAATTTAAGCTCTCCATCATCTAACAGATTAGAGTGGCCTTGTTTTTGAATTAGTATAAGGAAAAACAAGTTTATTTTCAAATAAGAGGTATAGTTAATTTCAGAGAAAGAAGTCTAGAATTCCTAGTGACTTGAGTCAGATTATACCTTTGCCTTGATGTTATAAACATGTTTTAGCTATAAAATACACTAGACCATAAATTTATTCATAAAAATAATCAAAGAATTTACTTTGAAAAGTCATATATTGTGTGGTGCTAGTATCTACAACCCTAATATTATCCCAAGTTTATCTATTTGAAGCTCTATTTGCTTCATCAAACATGGAAAACACACATTCACAAAAGAATTGAGCTAAATTTGGTGCTACATTTTCCTTCTTCTCTTTTTATGGTTTCTATGTTTTTTAGGCTTCAATTTTCTCTTGTGACATCTTGCATTCATGGGTCTCATGACTCCCTTTTATATCATAGCATTTTCAATAGAAGCATTTTTAATAATTTTAATTTTTTTGATGTTGGTTATTATTTTGTATATTTTTGTCCTCTCCCTTTGTTCTTCCATTTGTCTCTATCATTTATTGAATTCTTGGAAGAGTTTCCCTTTTAATTGTATAACAAAGTCTTTCTCCAATGGACTCTATTTTTATTCTGAAGTATTTTTCTCTTTTAGCCATTTTCTCAGTGAATTGATCAAATGTGAGTCTTCAATATATTTCTAACTTGCAATTACTCAAGGTAGATTGAGAATGTAGGAAGAAAATCCTTTATGAAGGCGTTCATATAGACATAAATTTTTATACTAGTTGCATCAACATCATGCTTTATTTCACAAATTTTAAAAGGCAAACTCATGACATCTCCATTTTTAAATTCAAGATTTTATAATTTCCATTATAACCAATTCTGAGTGAGAATCATATAGGTATTTCAATTTTTGAAATACTTCTCAAGGAGTGTTATACCCCTAGATGTGATGAAACACCTCTATATCAATTGAGGCCCTCATCAAGACTAATGTTTTTGAACTATTTTACTTCCATGATGGTATCTCCCATGCATCTTTCATTTTGGTAGCTTGATCATCCTTGTCATAGATGTTGAACCGCAAGCTAGAGATGGAGTATAGTCTATGTGAAGGCACACATGTGATAGCAAGATTTATGATCACATTTATAATTTATCATTTCAAATTAATAGATATTCATGATTGAGTCTACTCATGAATTATTAAACTTCAACACAATCCAATTACTAATCAACTAGAGGGTTTCCCCATATGGACATCAGGGGTGTAAATTATGTAATCATAATATCTCACCTAATTTATGATATATAAATGATTTTATCATTTAAATAAAGTGTCCATTCACCATGTATCAATGTTAAATGATTATAAATTATGGCATGAATGGATCATTACGTATTTAACACTAGGTATAGGTTTAGGATATTAAACTTTAGTATGACACAAGTATCAATTGACTATAACATTTCTCCACACACATGTCATAAATAAAATCTATGTAAGTATGCATTACAATACGAAATTGAAAATGTATAAATGATTTTATTAATTAAAAATATATATTAATGCATCTAAAATGGATAAATGATATTATTAAATAAATATTTCAGTTTCTACACTAAATTAATTGTGCCCCTTAAAGAGAGTGTAAAACACAATGACATGTGTCTTACATTGTGTATTGAGCTTTCAACCTTTATTATTCAACTGCTATCGAATCACTTTTGTTTAGTGGATAATTGTGATGCATGTTGCACTGTTCATTACATCAAAGAGATAGCCCATAGGATTTACATGCAAAATACACTTAAGGTAGTTCTTTAATGTTGTTAATGGCTCGTCAAGTGTTTATGGTGAAAGGTACAAGATGTAAGATATATTTTTACAATGATTTACATAAATAGGTAGATTTGTACAAATGCACATTCCATTAGAGCACAAAATTTTTCCTCTTCTATTTCACATTGACATATATGTTTATATAGTTGCACTTTTGCCAAGATTTAATTTTTAAAAATAGAGTTTTGAAAAGAGACAATTGTCAAAGACAATGGTAACACATATGAGATATATCTGCCAATGTGCCATTTTTGAAAGGCCAAAAAAAATCTTGAAATGATATATTACCCAAGAGAAATGTACACAAAAATAAAAAGGATTGGATTTGGACCACTGATATCAAATATTTCATTCTTATTTTGATCTAAGCAACTAACAATTGATATAAATGCAAGGTAATAGAAATGCGAGATTTATTACATGATTGAATATTTGGATCTAGATCTTCTCCCATATCAAGTGGTAGAACAATATAATAATAAACCAAAACACATAAACTATATTTTTGAGACACGGCAAAAAAATATCTAACACTAATTTAGACTTCAAATAATACCGATGTTGTCACATTATAATTATAATTATTTATATATATATAAAATGCTTGCCAACTTCCAACAACACATCATGGTGAAAATTTCAGCTAGACATAAAATAGATTCGTATTTTTATTCAAAACCTAGTGTGTGCAGATATCAGTGCACTATTTTATTGTAGCTTATATGCAGAAAAGGCAGGAGGGTCCACATAGACACGTCAGTAGAGACGCAGGGGAAGGCGAGGTTTAATTATGGCTTCTAACGGAACTGCTTTGGGCAATGTGAGTCCAAGCCCCTCTCTCATGTCGATACTGGTTCCCTCTGGAATACTCCACTCGAAGCTCTGCAGCAGCCGCCCCAGTGTATGCGTCACCACAATCAATGCCAGAGAGATGCCCGGGCACATTCTTCTCCCTGAACCAAACGGAATCAATTCAAAGTCCTGCCCTTTCACATCAATCTCTTTCCCGTTCTTCAAGAACCGCTCAGGATCGAACTCCGTCGGCCGCTTCCACACGGCCGGGTCCCTGTGAATTGCCCACGCATTCACTATCAATCGGGTTCCGACGGGGACATGATACCCTCCAACAGTGCAGGCTTGCGTAGCCTCATGAGGAAGTAGGAGAGGTGCCGCTGGATATAACCTAAGCGTTTCTTTGACAATCGCCTGCAGATATTTCAGTTTATGCAGATCTGATTCCTCTATGAGTCGGTCACGTCCAATATGTGTGTCGAGCTCTTTCTGGGCTTTGGTCAAAATTTCCTGGTGCTGCAATAGAGACGCCAGTGCCCACTCGATGGTCACCGAGGATGATTCTGTACCTGCGTCCATCAAGCTCTGCAAAAATGGAAAAAAAAAACACAGATCGTGTACTGCAAGCTAAATATCTCCCATTAGTAAATTTTAAAAGGATTGGAAGTTGTGAGATAAAGGATAGAAGAACTTACAAGGGCAGTGGCCTTCACCACATCGTCGTTATTGCCAGACAGAATTTCATGTTCCTCTGTTGAGGAGATAAGAACATCAACTAAGTCTCGTGCATGTATCTGATCTCGCTTCTCACGGTGATCGTCCACCACTTTCTGCATAAACTCATCTCTTTTCTTGTGAAGTTTTTTCATGGCAGCTATATGACCCTGCAGATCGAGCCACTTCAGAAACGGCAGGTAATCCCCAATCAGAAATGCTGCAAATAAAATGAAAGTCTCTTCCATCATCTCCTTGAAGTGATGCGCTTCTCGAAACTCTTCGGAATCAACAGCTCCTGAGACTCTCTTGTTGGCAATCATGCGCACAATGCTATTGAACGTGAAAGCCGATAGTCTTGATTTCATGTTCACGGGAGTGACTTCTCTCTGGCAACTTTCAAACAACGAGCGAATGAGAGAGGAAATTTCGTCATCGCGGACGGGTTTGAAGGATTCGATTCTGCTTGCAGAGAAGATCTGGATTGTGCACATCTTCCGAAGGTTTCGCCAGAAGGAACCGTAAGGAACCTGACCAAAGATTTTGTAGTCATATCCCAAATATTTACCTGCAGACAGAGGTGGCCGCGAAGCGAAGGTTTTGTCATTTGTTGTGAAACATTCTTTTGCCAGAGTAGAAGAGGAGATAACCAGAAGAGGGCGGAAGCCAAGTTGAAGCTGCATGATGGGTCCGTAGCTCTCTGAGAGCGACGATAGAATTCTGTGAATGGGGCGCTTCTCGTTTAGCAGATGAAGATGCCCAATAATCGGCCATGGGGGAGGGTGTGGTGCACGATTATTTAGCTTCTTCTTCGCCTTTCTGCGGTTGTCTACAATAAACAACAGCAGGGCAGCCAAAGCCGTGACAAGTATAACAGAAACTGCTTCCAACGCCATAATTCAGGTACGAAGGGTTTGAGCTATATTGCGATATCATTCCATATAAATAGCCTAAATAACTGCGCTATCTCTACTTCAGCTATCAGTGAGATTAGGTATCTTTAATTGACGAATTCAGAAGCCAATCCGTCTTCCTTCCAAGAAGGAGGTTCTAATTTTTTAATATAGTCTTAGCTGTGCTTTGTCATGATGTTGATTTTGTGTGAAAGACATTAAATGTGAAAGTAGCCACTCTCAATTTTAAAAATATATGTTCACCTTAGATTTTAACAATGGGAGCTTGTACTTCAACATAACATGGAGTTCAAAATAAATTAAATGAGGGAGGATATTGTAGTTCGATTGGTGAGGATGATGGTTGCTTATATCCATTCATGAGGGTATAAATCCTACTAGGTACTGGATATGGAGAATCAAGTGGTTAAGATTAGGGTTGTGTCATGGGTGATTTTGATGGTGTCCTTTACTCATGACTATTTAGCTAAAGGAGCTCACTGATTTAGATGTATGCTTACTCATCATTGTAATCTACTATATTTTTATTTCTGAAGTATGCACTGACACGTTGACATTCTATGTAATTCAATGATTCCATATGAATGTTATCTATTATGGCATGAACAAAAAAAATAAAATAAAAATTTAAATATCACTCAAATTTAATAAAAATAATAATAATAATTTAAACTAAAAATATTGGATGGCAATGAACTACGTAAATCCTCTCGCGGCTAGGGTTTGTCCATGACCAGCTGGTAAGTTTGGCGATTCAGCCAATAAGGACAAGGTGAACCCTTTATTGTCTTCTGCTAGGCTGTCACTCAAGGAAGTGTTCAAGGGCATGATTGGAGGGTCTATTTCGCTAGATGTTATGGTTCATCCGCCATAACATGCTGGGGAGACAACAGGTGTAACAGGGCACTCCTCTATCAAAGTAGTTTCATAGGAGGAGAAGTCGATGGACAAAACATCTTGGCATCTGGGTTCCATTAAGGTTTCTCCAATTATCTCATTTTTATAAGGAGGCACTTGAGGAGGCATTCTGTAATGAAGAATCATTTGCAGCCAAGGGTTTAGTTTACAAATTTGATAGGTTTTGGCCTTCTCTCTCAGCTCTCCATTAGTGGATCTCTGATTCATGGTGGCCTATTTTGGAGGACAACATGGACCTTTAACCCTATGCCAAAATCCTTTTCATTGTGGTTTTTGATAGTCTCATTGATCATAATAAGATCTTTCAGACCAAATTTTGGAGTTGGGATCAACACCTCCTTTTATTGAAACTGTGGTTCTTAGATTTTAATGCACTTGTGGAAAATCTCTCACATAAACTTGTTTGGGTTTGGCTGCCATAGCTTCTTCTTCAATTTGGGGAGGATCCATGTCTATTGGCTATTGGTGGTACATTGGTTGATATGCAGTACATTGATGCTTCCACTTCAAACTTTTCCCACACTACCTTCCCCAAAATTCTTGTCTACTTGGATACCTCTCAATATCTTCTAGTAATGATTATGCTGAAAGTCAATGGTTGGTGTTGGTCTCAAATCCTTGATTACAAAGGGATCCCCTTCCAGTGTCATAATTGTTTCAAAACTGATCATCTTTCTACTTCTTCCTAGAGCTCCAAGCGCGAAGAGGATTCCTCTTGGGGGAAGGTTGTTTGTGATGATCTTCTCCTAGTTTTTCTGGATAACATTCCTGATTAGCCTTTGGGAGTAGTTTCATAAGCCATTTTAGAAGAGGTTCCTCTAGCTCAATTACCTCATGTTGAGCATATACCTTCATCCTCTAAGGTTGTAGGGTTGGCAGGGCTTGGTAATTTCATTTTTGGTTTCAGGAGTAAGGATTTTAGAGGCTTCTCTTTGGATTTGTGTATTTCCTCTAGTGTTGATTTAGGTAAAAACTATAATAAAAAAGATTGGATTGTAGTGAGAAGTAATAAGAAAGGGCATCTTATTCCTAATTCTCCTTCTAGGATGCTTCATTCACATAATAAAGCGAATAAGGGAGAGATGTAGGTGTGTTTAGATTATATTTTATTTTTGATCTATTGGTAGTTTGTTTGTTTTTTGGTTGTGTCCTATATGGTACCATGACCACGCATGCCTTGGATTTTAATCTTGTTGTTGATGGTTTGTGTTATTTATTTTATGGTATATTATTTTATATCATAGTGTTCAAGGCCCACCAATCTCAGTATCTATCAAAAAAAAAAATTAAAAATATTCTTGGATATCAATTTTTAAAGTTTTAATTTTTAATAATTATAGTAAAATTATTAATTTTTAGAATTATTAAAATTACGATGAAATAATAAAATTAATTGATAAATTAAAATATTAATAAAAAAATATTTAATAAAGTAAATAATTCAATTTTCATTTAATTAAAATTTAATAAATTTGATAAATAAAATATAAATTTATTATTATAAGTAAGAATAAAATACTAAACAATATATAAAAATTTATTTTAAAATGATCAACTTTTCAAATTATTAACAACAGGTCTCCAAGTATGCTCTCTCCCAAAGTACTTGTTGATATCCATAATGTGAAAGTGTTTACTAATTTCAATAGCTTTTATTATTTTTCCCTTTTGAAAATTATTTTTCAAGGTAATAACCTTACTATCTTTAATACAGATTGCATGCTTGGTTTTCAACAAATGCTCAACTAGAACTAATTTCTCTTTCCTCTCCATATGAGCATTATCAGCACTTTCTTTGATTTTAGTCTCAATGGACCTCTCTCTTTCTTCTATGTAAAGGATTCCATGAGAGAATTCAATACATAGACTCCACTGTGTAGGTTACAGTCCAAAGGGTCTTTAATAGACCCTAAATATATTCTTAATTTATTAATAGGTAATAAGTTGGTCTAGATATTTATGTAAATTATTTCTTTGTAATCCTATTAAAAACCCCTTCGACATAAGGTAAGAAGACTATTGGGCCACTAGTTAAAGGATCCCTCTATCTTTGCCTATCAATACAAGCTTTGCCTTGTTTGATAGCTCCACCAATTTATTTTCCCCTGTAACCATTCCTCAAAAAACCCATTTTTTAATTTTCAATTTCTTGCTCTAGGTTGTCCTTAGTCCAAATTTAGAAAGCTCTAATGGCTAGAGCTTTTAACATGATTTCCTCTATGTTGGGTAATGATGTGAAGAGGCATGTAGGTAGAGGTCGATGTGAATGGCATTTTTGAAGTCATTCCCAACAAGAGAGCCATTCCTTTAATGTGAAGTGAGGACATCGAAGAATGGTAGGTTTGCTTATGCCTTAATTTTCTTAGTGAATTTGATATTCAACATCAAACTATTTTAAGGTGGGAGTGAAAGTACTCCAAACTATATTTCCAACATAAATTAGTGTCATTGATGTGCCTTTTCCACCACATGTGAATAAGAAGAAAGGATTCTAGAGACCCATCTTCAAAAAATTATGTAAATAGGTTGGATACCATAGGACAAATAAACAAACCAATCCCCATAACATCACATTGTTCTTACATAATACCTGTAAAGGAGAAAAAGTGACATTTAGACACAAGGCAACTAATCTACTCATTTCCTTATCTATGAGAGTTCTAACCATTTTGATCATTTATTAAATAATAAATTTCATAAATAATGGAAACCACATCAATGCTAAGTAATAGCTCATTATTCTCAACCTTTTTTCTCAAAAACATTCATATCTAATTTTCATAGACTCTAAAAAAATAACATATCTTAAGTCAAAATATATAATAAACTAATCAAGCATGCACTCATAGCATATTTTGACTTTTATATGGATGAGATAATAAAGAGAGTTATACCATAATTTTCACTAATCCTTATTTTTAATCTTATTCTATTCGATAATATTAGATAGTAACTTCTAAATAAAGGTGTACATACTATCAGTTGCCCTAAATGTATAAATTACTCTAGAAGGGATGTAAATTAATGTTTTAGTAAATCATGGTGTTGTGTAGTGAAAGAGTGTAAATTAGTAGTCATACCTCACTCAAAACTCATGACCTATGGCCCTTTCTCACCTCTTTGCACAAAGCATTAAGCAACAATAATTTGCTATTTCTAGTGGAGAAGATAGTGGAAAATGAGGTGTTATTTTCCTTCATACACTATAACAATGAATTGTGTGGGGAGGATACATTTTATTTAATGCTGAACTTGAGAAATGTATAAGTGATGAAATGGGAAAAGCCATACAAAACATTAAACTTATAGTGAAATACATATTGAGGTGAGTCAAGTAGTGATTGTTAGGGGAAATGATAGGATATTTCAATTGATGGAATCACATATGCATATGAAAACACACATGCAAATATTTTTGACATGTCAAATCCATTAATGCAATATGTATCTTCCACTAAACTATTTTAGTTACTATTACATGATTGAAATAAGTATCATTCAATTAAAATATATATCAAATATCCAGCTACTCTAAAAACATATAAAAGGCACCCTATGTCAATTAAAACAACTCAAAAATTTATTATAAAAAAATATCATTACTTTAACTATTTATAGGACCACAAACACTACCAATTTTAGGTAGTCTGTTGGACCTAGGTTCAAATCCCCACTAGCTTATACATACTTCTTCCAAGCATTATAGTCCTCTTATATTTCTTAAATTAGGCACTACCCCAGTTATTATAGCTTCCTTTATAGAATTTTCAATTGTCATACTGAATATTTATTATTCAAGTTTCTAAAATAGACTATCGAATGGAAACGTTTCAGAAATTGTACTATTGTATATATAAAAATAAAATTAATTAGTCCTCCCAATTGATAATTCTATGAAATATTTGTAGATTTCATTTGTGAAACCCAAAATATTTGTAGGAGTGGTTGTAATATATAGAATAATAAATGTCTATGTTTCTTTCCTCCATATTCAAATAACAAGGTAAATATATTGCTCTCAAAATTAGAGATTTTATTTACATCTTCACTTATAATTTTATTTGAAAAATGATGTTGAAGATTATAGTATTTTGATTAAAAACATAAAGGATACCATTAATGATTTTAATTACTAAAATATAATGATGATGACATAAAATTCAATGAATGCATATTTGTTATACACCATATAAGCATTCTAGTGCATGCATAAGGTAAAACTAGGCATAGAATTATTTAGAGATGAATAAGAATAAAATAATTCTGAAAAGTAATTAAACAAATTATGCTAAGGCTTCCGAAATGAAAAATTTCTTTTGGTGTAAAGACAAATTCCATTAATGCTCTTTAAAATAAATGTATAAATACAAAAAAATAAAAATTCATAGTAGCTATCTATAGAAACCCAAATTTGGTTTAGCAATAAAAGTATTATAAAATTTTATGACTTTTCATCTAGAATCTCATAATATCACATGTGCATCTTGTATTGGTCCTATGTCTCTTTATCTTGTCTTTTACATTGATGTTTGTATTTGTATTTCATGAATATTATTTTGTTATTCAAATTTATATTTGAGTTATAGGGATCCCTTGTTCATTACCATTTTTTCTCTTACTATTTTCTTACTTTTAGACAAAACCACTCTTTATGTATGAATGCACCCTATGTGATTGTTCGTAAATCTCTGTCTTGTCCCAACATCCTTTATGGTCCTCATTTCAAGTCACATTCAATTTTTATCATTTTTTATGACTTTTTAACTCATTTTGAGTTAGTTTTGCAAGCCAATAAGTTTATAAATTCAGATTAAAATTATTACATTTATAAATACCTCAAAGGCATTTTACATCAAGCACTTATCTATCTATCAATACAAATTAAATGATATTATAATAGTTAGTTCATCATATGTATTTTCTATATCTAAAATCTATATTTTTACATATAAATTGCATGCTTAGACTAAAGGAGGAACTAAGAAAAAGAGCATTCAGATTCAAAGTGCATATGATCCAATCACACATGCATAGTAAAAGGAGAACTAAATTATTTGAGGGTTTATTCAAATTATTGGATATGTATGTAGTACTCAATTTTAACTATTTTATGAGGCCATCTTGAATCAACCATCTACTCATTATCCTAATTTTATGTCTCATCTCTATGTGTAGGACCTTGCTAGGGTTTTTATAAGAAATGAATACAAATATAGGCTACAACACATGCTCACATAGTTTTATAAATATAAAACACATCTACAATTAGTTTCACATGGTTCCTCAATCCATAGATTTTATTCATAGTTAGAACAAACAAATGCACAACCTATGGATAAGATAGTAGTTGTCCAAATCTATCGGTCATGTCATACTTAGTGAAAAAAAGACTTTTAGAGAAATCCAAAACTATCTTAGTTTATGTTGCAATCAGTTGTAGCCAGTGTCATAACTGTGTATCCATTTTAAAGATAATTTCTCATCTTCCTTTCATACTTTTTTGTAAAAATCCTAGTTGTTCATATGCTTACAAATTAGACTTTTGTGTGAATTTTTATTGAATTATAATCTATTTTACTCATTAGTTTGTCTTAATTAGATTAATACATATTAATATCTAATTTTGATAGAACATATTGGTGAACCCAACGTGAACCTACTTTATTTGTTGAATTTCTTAAACCCTAGTTTTCCATAAGATTTTACTTCTAAATTTGTTTTCTAGGGTTTCAAATAATTTTTTTATTTATTTCTTATGTTGGACTATTTACTAGCATTCATTTTCCTCTCTTCTCTTTTTATCATTTTAGTCTTTGTCAAATTTTAAAATGGCTAAAAATGATCTCTTCCTCCTCATCTCATTGATGAATTCTTAGGCATTATTTATAGTTATAATAAATAATGGAGTGATTCTCAATATTTATGTGTTGGATGCTAATGAAGAACATGAATATGTGTATAATTATGATAATGATTATTTTTAGAATGCTGATAATGATTATTTTATAATGATGATAATGATTATTTTTTAATGATGATAATGAATAATACAATTAAGGTGATGATCCATATTCTAAGGACATTAATGTAGATGATTTTCCTTCTCCTACCTCTTCTATTAAATTTCTTAAAACCTATATCAAAGAAACTAAAAATATAATTCAATATGAACACCTTATTGGTGATGCATTCTTTGATGATACTCAAGCTTATAAAAATGTTTTTCTATGTCTATTATTCATATTTCACAATATAAAAGAAATAAAATTAAAAATCCTTAACATAAATAAAATTAAAATTATGTATCCCTTGAGTTTTATCTTAGTTACAATGTTGTCCTTTTTACATATGATGATGCTTTGGACAAATGACATGGACAACTATCTTCTAGAGTCAACAAGTTTTGAATCATTGTCTTGATTGACCTATCATTCATGATAAAATGAAGATAAAGGAAAGGTGCATGTATTAATAACCTCCTTCTCTAATTGGGGTCAACTCCAATATGTTTGGATTTCCATACGAGATCATTTAATGATCCAAAATCGCATTCTAGTATCATTAATCATACTAAAAATAGTGGAGATTAGATAAAATTATAACCATACGTGAAGCTAACTTGAAACTCACTAAAAAATGTAGATTTATTATATATAGTATATGTTTAAAATTGTAGGTCTATCTGAGTTTGCATGCAAAAGTGGTTATAAAAAGCAATTTGCTATTTATAGTCGGGGCACTTGACTCTAGGTTGTTTTTATTTTTTAAGATTTTTTAATTTTCCATGTCAAATCCAATTTTGAGATGAATATTATTTAAATAATTTTCTTTAATGATTTTGAATTATTAAATGAGAATCAATAGAGATTAATGTTTCATGAAAGTATGAGTATTGGCCTATTGGGTTTTTTGTTATGATACTTCTTATGTTCATCAACAAACTAGAAAGTTTAAATGCATATCTTACTCCTCTTATTTTCAAATTTAAAATATTGATATTTCAAATTTTAATGATGCTTTGAAAATTTTAGAAAGTGTAAATGCAGCTCTTAGTCCCTCTTATTGTGAAAATGAAAATGTTTATATTTCAAATGTTGATTGTGAAAGTGAAAAAATTATGGTCATAATGAAAATTGAAATGATGACAATTATGATGTGTATAATAAAGAGAATAATGTTTCTAATAACCATATAATAGTTTCTTCCTTACCTTACCTTCATATTTATTATGGTTATATATTATATGATGAATAAATTATATTTTGATTACTGATAATGTTAGTGGACATTGTGATGATGTTACTTGTTCCCCTTTGAAAGATAAAATGTGTGAACATGTCAATTATAAATATGAGAATAATAGTGATATTTATTATATTTCAAGATAATTTAATATGCCTTTCAAAACTAATGATATACTAAATACCAATGAATATCCAAATCCTATTATTCTGAGAATTCTTATCTTATTCAAAATAGTGTACTAATGGCTAAAATCAACATTAAAATTTAATTATTAAATGATGCCCTTAAATATATTAATATGACTTCACAATAGGTTTTTTTATTTAATTCATGTTTTTGGTTCTCTACAACATAAATTAAATTAACACATCTTGGAAAGTAAGGCTTATCATTCTTGGGTTGATTCAAATGCTATATATGGTAACCCTATAGTGCACAATATCTAGTATGCACTATTACCACATGATTTTAAGATACCAACATTTTATAAGTTTAATGTAAGTTGGGATGCTTATTTACATATCAGATATTGTAAAAAATCTATGCATGATTGTAATGATAGTATAATATTGTTATAGTTGTTTCAAAAGAGTTTAGAGGATGATGCATTAAATTGGTTTCACCATTATCTTACTATTTATTATTTACATACATATGTTGAGTTATAGGAAGTATTTATTATGCACTTTATTTAGAATAAAGGGTGCCCATAGTTAAATATGAGATATTACCATCCCTACATTAGGGAAAATTAGATCTAGTTTATGATTATACCTTATGATTTAATACATGTATGAAATAGTTAATTTATCAACTAACATATTTAAAGACACAATACATCTTTTGTTAGGGATTCATTTTTGCTCTTAAGTAAGAGTTGTTTTATCTAACATCTAAATCATTTAATAATCTTTGATATGAGAATATTACATCAAAAGTTTAAATGGGGATGTGTACAGACAAATAAAGAGGTAGATTTTGATATTAACTTGTTACCACTAGATTGACCTAACAAAGTTGAAGAGCTTAATTCACCTCTTCCTAAAGCAAAGATTCAACAAAATCCATGAGTTAGGGTACTAAATAAAATTAAGGCATCATTTTTCTTAATAGTTCCTAACTTAATTAAAGCTCCTTATACTAGAAATTTGCCCATTAAATTTGATTCATTCACATATATACCTCATTACATTATTTATTGATCATTGGATAGGAAGATTATTAGAATTCCTCCCAATCATTATTATTCACTACATACTTTGGATAAAATAAAAAATACACCCTATTATAACTATCATCACATTAATGGTCACTGGGATAATGATTATTGTGCATATAGAAACATGATTTAGTGGCATGTTGATAAAGGTATTATCACATTCACACTAAGAGGGAATCCATGTCTCCCTATACTTGTTCCACTAGATAATATTCTACCATGACACAGTTATCCTAGTACATTACTATTAATGAACCAATAGTCATTCATAATTTTTTTAGAAATGCATTTGAAGAATAAAGTTGAGAGGTAATTTATACCACCAATTCATAAAAAATCATTTATGTCGATAAATAAAGTTAAGAAAACATATAAAAATGTTGTGATACAAGGAACTAAGAATAAATCAACATTAACAATGTGATAACCGATGTAGAGTTTTTTGACATATGTTACATATAGTTATTCATAGTAAAATATAGTTCCACAATTTGAGTATAACTATTTAGATATGCATGATTATCAATATGCTTCATATTTCTTATTCCCTTCAGGTGTGTTAGATGATTATTCAACTTAAATAAAGTTACATGATTCCTAGATATACATTGTACTTATATTTTAAAATGCTATTATTTCAATATGAAATAAAATTAAAACACACATTCAAAATAACCATGTGCCAAATCTATAAGATAAAAATAAAATCTTAAATACTACATAAAATCTCTCTCTCTCTCTCTCTCTCTCTCTCTCTCTCTCTCTCTCTCTCTCTCTCTCTCTCTCTCTCTCTCTCTCTCTCACACACACACACACACACACACACACACACACACACACACACACACACACACACACACACACACACACACACACACCAAAAAAAAAAAAAATTCTCTAATAACACAATATACAATTCAAGTTTATCACTCAATAATGTGAAAATGGTAAACATGACCCTCTATCTCCATCTTGACATCCCCTGTATCTAATAATAGTAGATAATTATAAGCATAATCTATAGGATCTCCTTGAATCCT
>JARHVA010001052.1:3905000-3992631 GCA_037957365.1 Torreya grandis
CTTGACCGGATCAAATTACAAGACATGGAGGTCCTAAAATTTTGTCTTATACTTCCATTCATCCATGATGCCAATATATTGACCTTGTAAAGTTACATTAAGGTTAATAACACATGGAAATGAAATAAACATACCCATTGAATAAAGGGCAAGGCCACGCTAAAAATGTAAATAGTGAAATATTTTAAGGTGAACTAAGTGGTAATGGTAAGGGGCAATGACAAGTTATTTCAAGGTATATCACAAACCAACCCCTGATCAATGCATATATTAGATTTACATGACCAAAACTCATTACAAATGGTCTAAAGCTTGGAATGTGGTAGCATGTTTGATTACATATTTTATATTGCTAAGGGTGGACAAGAATGTAAAGAGCATTTATATGATTGAAATAGGGGCCCACATCTCATTTTCAACTCAAATCAATGATGCAATATTGTTGATGTTAGGACAAGACATTGAGGTCCTAAATTTTCTCTTTTAGCTTACATTCATCGATGATTTCCATTTGTTTACACTTTCATTATATTTAATATTATAAATTAAAGGATATATATATCCTTTAATTTATAATATTAAATATAATGAAAGTGTAATCAAATGGAAATCATGGATGAATGTAAGCTAAAAGAGAAAATTTAGGACCTCAATGGCTTGTCTTTTATTATATTTAATATTATAAATTAAATGAATGCAAGTGTAGAGGAATCTTCCCCTCCAAACAAAGATAAATCTAAATAAAAATCAATGTCTGATGAGGTATGGATTCTGGAATTTGATGGCAGCTACTCCTCTACCGGTTTAGGAGCTGGGATTGTGTTGATATCTCCTCAAAGAGATATTTTTCTTTCTTCATACAAGTTGTAGTTCAGCAACTCTAACAACACAGCTGAGTACAAATCTCTCCTGCTTAGATTGAAGGCTGCTCGAGACAAAGGCATCAAACTCCTTCATGCCAAAGGTGATGCTGAACTGGTGGTTTGTCAGGTAAAGAACCTGTATCAAATCAAAAATGAGAGATTGTGCCACTACCGCAATCTAGTCTAAGATCAAATTGAAAGCTTTGACGCTTTTAGCATCTATACCATACCTAGGGAATTCAATGATTGATCTGATGCACTGGGTGTTTTAGTCACTCTATTGGTTCCTCACCCTAATTTTAAAAGAGACAGGTATACTATTGAACTGGTCTATCGACCAAGTATGCCTCACAATGCCAGTCATGGCAGGTGTTTAATAATGACAACCAGATTATTGCCTTCTTGGAGCAAAAGGAAAGCTTTGAATAGCTTCATTTTGATGGCAGTGAGCCCCAAAAGCTTGAACCAACCCTTGCATCAAGTGCAGACATAGGTGAAGAATTCCTACAACTTAAAGGGAATAAAATCCCAAAAGGCCTAGTTTTCCTTGAGAAGTTATTTGACAAACATGATAGGTTCATTAAAAAGTAGCAAATTGATTCAAGCTCCTCTTAGGTGTTTGATCAAGTAAATTTAGGTACCAAGGAAAATCCCAAAGTGGTGAATATTATGAAGTGCTACACCCAAGAGGAGAAATCTAAATTCACTACTCTGCTCAGCCAGTACATGAATGTCCTAGCATACTCATATGATGATCTGAAGTCTCTCAGACCTGAAGAAATCTACCATGACATTCCTCTCAAGAGTGATTCCGTGCCTTACAAGCAAAAATCTAGGTAGTACAATTTAAAGATATCAGGTACTATTCTATCAAAAATATAGAAAATACTGAATGCTAGGATAATTTTTCCAATCCATCATTCCACATGGATTGCCAATATAGTACATGTGAGGAATAAGAATGGAAAAATTTACCTTTGTGTGGATTTTAAGAACTTGAATGAGTCATCCTTAAAGGATGACTATGCCCTTCCTATCATGGATCAAGTCCTTCAAACAATCACTGGTTCAAAAATGTTATCAATGCTAGACGGCTTCTCAAGATACAATCGAGTTGAGGTTGGTGAAGCAGACTAGCATAAGACTGCCTTCACCACACCTTGGGGCATCTTTGCCTATCGAAGAATGCCATTTGGCTTGGTAAATGTTGGCACCACTTTCTAGAGAGCAATCGACCTTGCTTTCAAAAATGAAATGGGTAAGTTCATTGTAGTATATCCTGATGACTTAACCATATAAGTTGTATACATTATTAATTTATTTATATTGATCCTTTAAGTTGCATACGTTATATATATATATATATATATATATATATATATATATATATATATATATATATATATATATATATATATATATATATATATATATATATATATATAACGTATGCAACTTAAAGGATCAATATAAATAAATTAATAATGTATACAACTTATAGGGTGTCAACATATTTTATGAGTCATTTTTTATTGTCAAGGGTGGATGAGGATGTCATGAGATATTATTTAATTTTGATATAACTCTGCATATGATGTGTGGCTCAAATCAACATTGAATTATCATTAATGTTGTGAAAATCAATAATTTAATTGGTAACAGAGGCAATGTTACATGACCTCTTACCTGTCATATTTCCAAAAATAAAATTCCAATTTTGTAGAAATAAATCTTAGTATTATCCCTCTTCATATTTTAAATTTAAGGGGCCTTGTAGCCTTCTAGATGAGCAAACTCTATCAATAATCTATAATAGAGGGATCTTGAGCTTGTCCAGTCCATAATTTGTGAGATGGTCTACATAGTATTCATCAACAAAAAAATTCATACATTTATGGGCATTTGAAGCATTGTATGAGGGCGGGCCAATACTCTAGCTACTCCAAGAACAATCTTAAGCCTCCTAACCTAGTTCAAATTCTACTTACGTAGACTGTAAAGAAAGGTAACTAAACTTCCTTCAAGGCTCTAATCATAAACCATCAACTTATCCCTTCTCTAACCATCATAATATGCCCTTAGTACATCTAATTTTTCATCCATGAGTCTACAAAAATAATTAATTATAAGAAAAAATTATTCTAATTGCATTGATAATATACTCAATTATTTAATTTTATAGTTTAATATCATAATATACACTATACAAATTTAATATATCAATATATATTATTATATTATATAATATATCAAAAATTTAATATTAGTATAATAATTATATATAATAATATTACTTTATTACTTTATTAATATAATATAATTATATAATGTTATATAAAAGTTATATATATATATATATATATATATATATATATATATATATATATATATATTATAAAATATGATTATATTATATAATAATGTATTATTAAAATAATATATTATATTAATAATAATAATTTAATAATTAGATTAAATATAAATATGGATATTGTACTATGTATCACTATTTTACTACATTATTAATATTATATTGTATAATATAAAAATTTAATATATTAAGATATTAATATAGAGTATAATATTTATTTATATATATATTATAGGCAAATATATAAAATAATAAAACACATTTATAAAATACTTTATTATTATTATCATCATCATCATCATCATCATCATCATCATCATCATCATCATCATCATCATCATCATCATCATCATCATCATCACCACTTTTGACCAATGTTATGAACTAGTTTTGGGACACTATAGGGGACCTAGTCCCAAATAACCACTAAACCACCATAAGCAGTCACCATTGACCACTAAAATTATGACTTCAACATAAATGATCACATTTGGCCCAAAAGTACTCAACGAAATTCAAACTTAGGTGGGGTTGGACACTACCAACCTACTTTCCAACCCATCTACATATCTTTGCCTTAACATTAATTTTATTATTATACTACATATAATTATAAATATTTTATCATCTATCAAAAAAATTATTCATAATTTAATATCATATTATATAGCATATAAATTTAATATATTAATTCATATCATAATATTATATACTTTATTAAAATTTTAAAATATAATATAATAATTAGATATTAATTTTAGTGTAATGTATACTTGTGTATATTTTATTCATTTACCTAAATGATCTGTATGAGTAGTCATTTATACAAATAAAATTTATTACTCATGTATTTTTGGTAATAATCACAAGGTAAGGGAACCCAATATAACACATAATCACTACAAACATTTGTTAGTTACAGAATTATTATCAAATACCAAATTAATAATGTTGAAAACAAAAAACATGGAAATATTTAAAGAAACAATGTTATATTTAAAAGTGAGAAAAACATAAAATGTGAGACAAGAGATGTGAAAAGTGAAAAAATCATTGAATGAAAAAACCTTGATAATATTATTAGAAGCCTTACAATAATGAATCTCCAAATCACACGTCAAGAATTAGTTAAGAGTGAGAAAGACATTGAACTTAAGTCAAAATAGCATCAAAAGGATGCAAGAGTAAGAGTAATATCAAGATTGTACAACATGAATACAAAGAGAGAAGATATCAATAAATAGAACTAGAAGGAATAAGAAGTTATATGTGTAAAATTTAGTATATGTGCCAAGCGTTGCATTCCTATTATAAGTAAGGAGGAAGTGTGTGACATGTGGGAGGAGGAGTTACTTATTCAAGTAACTCCTAAATTTAACAAGTAGATAAGAAAGGTGAGTGACATCTCATAAAATGAGGATAAAATCCATTTATAAATATAATATATTCACACATAACTAAGAATTAGGATAGATCTAGAAACTTATAGTGAACTCAAATAATTTTAATTCTAAAATATCCCTTCTTAACCTTTATTTGGTGTTACAAAAATGGGTTTTTTTTAATAAACAAGGATAGAAGCTGATACTACATAATACACCCTCTTAATAGAAACTTTATTCAAGAGGAATTATAATAGATTGATAAATAAAGAAGAAGGAATGATGACTCCAAAATTCATAAGAATGAAAGTGTGATTATCAAGAATATCAAAAAATTCTATTCAAACAATGTGGTCAATCTATAATGGAACAAAGAACAATAAGGAGTAATGATCCAAAAAACTTGCAAGATAGACAAACTAAGACCAATCATTAAGTTAAGTAACTAATTTTCTAAAAAATATAATCTACATACATAATGTAAAAAAATTAGATATATAACAAGTTAAATGGAGTAAAGACAACTTCCATCAAAAAGTGTAAAATCATTCAATAAAACTAATTAGTTAACATAATCAAAACATATTTTATTTGTATTAAAAAAATAAAGAATGCATAAAACACGAGTTAATCAAAACATATACAGTAAAGATGTGTCACTTAAAAAAAATAATCTATGTAGATCATTAGAATAAGAATCACATAAAAACACATCAAATTCACTATAAGATCCATCATTTTTAAGAATCAAAATAGTATTAATCTTAGAAGTAGGATAGTTAGTCATTTTCTAGCAATGTAAAATGTCATGATTAAATTTAGTATGAAATTTGTATGGATGTAATTTTCTACATTTAAAGATACGATGCTCATATTTGTATAATACATATAAGGTTTATTTTATTTAATCAAAGTATGAGTATTCAAAACATGATAATCAAAATAAGTTGAATTATAAGTCATTCAGTGAGGAGGATGATACAATTTCAAATTTTCATTAGAAAAATTTGAAACATTATAGTCAAAAACTTTACAATTTTCATTAGAATTAGGTGAGATAGGTTCATGAATACTATATTCATACTTACCAATTCCAATATCTAGATAGCCTATAAAATTCATAGGCTTTTTTAAGTTAGGTTTGGTATAAGGTATTCAAATAAAAATTAGTTGTTTCAAAAACATAATAAGTGTCAGTTTGATGAGAGCTACTATTATGTGTAAAAGATATTTTTCATTTAAAACATCAATAGATAATTGTGTTGTCATTTTCTCAATAAAAGAGACTTGTAAAGCTTTTAATGTGTTGTTTCGACATAAATATATTTATTAAATATTTTAGAATGTAGAAAAGGTGGTACATTAAAGTGTTTCAAAATTAGAATAGAATTTGTTGTTTAAATGAGTTAGAAACAACTTTGAACACTTAAAGGTAAATCTTTAAGAATATATGTTGATATTTAACTTGTAAAAGTATATAATAAAACAAATTGTTGTTTTTTTAAATTTGAATACTATAAAAATAAATTATGTTGAATCATGTTGAATTATTTAAAAAGTAATTACATTTTAAAAAAAACATAATTACAATTTTGATGATTTCTCTCAAACCATGATTTATATTTTTTCTAAATTTTGATACTATATTCTTAGATACTAGATTAACAAAATTCATAAAATTATAAAAAATAAAGATTTGAATATAAATATACGAAACTTTGTTAGATGGTTTTTACTGGAACAATTCAAAAAATATAATTTTTTTTATAAATAGTTCAAATCTATCTATCTATCTAACTGTATCGATTTATATATCTATCTATCTATCTATACTGGAACAACAATTCAAAAAGTATACAATTCAAAAAAGTATAATTTTTTTTATAAACCTATAATAAGATGTTAGAAGGCATAATATTATGCCATATGTAAATGAAACATGCTTAAAAGAAATTAAATAGAAAAATTATAATGTTAGAAGACAAAAAAACCACCTTCAAATCTACACAAACTCAAAATATTCAAACATCAAAACAAATCGTTAAAGATCAAATTATTGTTAAAGATCGTATTAAAAATGTTGAAAACAAACAAAAAAAATATTTAAAGAAATAATGTTACCTTGAAAAGTGAGTAAATCAAAAAATTTGAGATAAGAGATTTGACAAGTGGGTAAATCGTCAAATGGAGAAAAATCTCACAATATTATTAGAAGCATTACAATAACGATTTTCTAAATCATATAGCAAGAATAATTTAATAGTGAGATAGACAATGGCCTTAGGCTAAAAGAGCATCACTAGGATGTAAGAGCAAAATCAAGATCAATATTTTAAAACATGAAGAAATACATAGAATATTTCAATAAATAAAACTAAGAGGAGTAAATAGTTGCATATGCAAGCTTCAACATGTTTGTCGAGTGTCCTAATCTTATTATAAGTGAGGAGGATATATGTGAGATATGAGGGGATAAGTTAATTGTGCAAGTAACCCCCAAATCTAAAAAGTGAACAAGAGAAATGAGTGACACCTCATAAAGTTATGATAAAGTACATTTATAAATATAATAAATGCACATACAACTAAGACATAAAATGAAATTAAAAACCTATAGTGAATCAAAATAAGGTTAATTTTTCAAAAATTAGTTGGAGAGAGGAATGATGAATTTAATTCACCAATCTGAGTTTCTAACCATCTAACATCTTTCCTCATTATATAAGGTTGGGTGGCCCATATAGTCAAGACCCTCCCTAAATGTCAATATCTATAAAGGTTGTTAATTAAACCCCACCCCATATATGTATATATGTATCTATGTATGTGACACACACACACACACACACAAGTGAATATTGTGTATATGGGTTAATAGGGGCATTGGTTTGGTAACTAGAAGAGGTGGTTACCCCACTAGATATATAGACATACCAAGGCCTTCATTCTGATCTATTAGGGAAAGCAGTTAGATGGTGAGAATATCAAAGTAGTGAATTATATTTACCATTCTTCTCTCCTCCTAACAAATGCTTACAGTCATTGTGTACTAAAGTGGGTTGCTTTATTTTGTGATTATTACCAAAAAAGAAATGAATAAAAATGTCATTTAGATAAATAACTACTCATAGAGACAATTTAACTAAATGATTGAAATATACAAGATTAAACATCCCACTAAAATTAATATCTAATTAAAATAACTCTTAAAAGCCCTTAAAAAATATCAACTCACATCTTTCTCGATATAACTTACACCTTAAAAACAATTTATATTTATAATAATAAAGTGTTACAAGACCAAGATCCTTATCATAATATTTTTTGAAAATACAATTTAATTTTTATTAAAAAAAATAACCGAATAATCATAACCGTCAAGTCTTGCAAGACCCGAGCCTTGTGGATATGATTAAATATGACATAATGTTCTTTGAACGATATAAGCTGACAATGATATCTTTCTAATTAGTTAGAAAGACTTAGTCAAACATGAAATTTGAAAAACAAATAAAAAGCCTCACAAACATGAAATACGGTGTTCTTGGCAAGATATCACATCATTAATCATTTTATATTGAATGGGAAGAATAAGTCAAATAATTATATTAGTTACGTAATTTTTAAATAAATGAATATTTATTTTTTTAAATTTTTTTATTGTTGTTATTGGTGGTAGAAAACTCTACCTTTTAAATTTTATTTATATGTTATTTGTTGAAATTAGTTCAAGTTTCATTTTCATCTTTCATTTTATAAGGAGCCCCATGTCTAACTCTCGCTCATCTCATATGTTGAAAGCATTTTTTTAATTTTATACAAAGAAATGTGTGCAGGGTTGTTAAATCTATGGAGGAGCAGTAGAATGGATATTTAATATTATAGTAAAAAGATTTTTTATTTTTTGTTTGACAATAAAAACATTTTTTATACAATAAATAATTTTCTAATATATTATAAAAGGAAAATTTAAATTTATTATCTTTTTATAATAATATAATATAGTAACAAAAATTAATTTTGTTACATAAAAATAATATGTATAATTTAATTAAGAAATTACTTTTTAATTCTTATAAATTCTAAAAACATCCTATTATATTGTGGCAATATTTAATTTAACGTTGAATAATATTTAATATATATTGTAGCCAATACCTTTATAAATATTGTTTTGTTGTACCCACACCTTTATAAACAGTGATAATTTGTCCTCTTCAATGATTTATATTATTAAATTACTCTTTAATTTTATATATAAAATATAAACATTAAAATAAAACAAATTCACAATATTTTAAAATCCGTTGTAACCTACATCTTTATAAAGATCATTATAACCTGCACCTATATAAAAATTGATAATTTATCGTCCTCAACAATTTAATAATTTAAATTATCCTTTAACTTTGTATATAAAATTAAAATATCAAATATAAATATTAATATAAAACAAACTCACATAAAAAAGACACAGCTGAAATACGTGAATTAAAAATTGCATTCGATACACCTTGGCCAAGAAATTCAAAACTAAATGGATTCAATACACCATATTAAAGCCTACAATGTTTGAATTTTTTAAATGTCCACAATAATTTAATAGTTCGCATACCCAAAGATTATGTCATTGGTGATGTGACAAAATAATTTAAATTTTGTGATATGATTTATACATAGCATATGCATAAATAGAGGTATCATACGAGACATTATCAGCGGTCTTTTTGTTTTTTTAAGTAAATCAGATTGTATTATAGTTTTGTTATAATTTTTTTTAAATTAATTATATATGTTTCAATCTTACTCTGGTCAAAAGAAAAAAACTAGGACTTCTTCGTCCGCTTGGTCATTTTTATTTAGTTTATCTTATATATTATGTTTTTTGTACCGAATGGTTATAGACTTGCATATTTATGTTCGTGGTTGTTATAGACTTGACAATATGCAGTTTAGACATTTAAAAAAGACGACAAAGTGGATATAATGGTCACATCAATTGAGATTCGCATTATCTTGAAAGATATGAAGTTTCCCATGTTTGGGGCGGATGATTTTTAATTGATAAATTGTATTGTTTTAGAGTATTTATGTGTTAATTAATTATTTTTAATATAAAAGTTTTTATTAAAATATTTTTTAATCAAAGATATTATGTTTTTACAGTCTATATAATAACAAATGATTTTTTTTAGAAGAAATTATGTGACGTTTTGAATATCGACGCGTTTCAGATGCATTTTTATGATCTTCTATCAAGAATGAAAACATCTTGAATACATATTCCTCTCATGAAAGGTAATTATCAAAGATTTTATGTTTCCACAATCCATACAATAACAAATTATCTTTTTTGGGAGAAATTGTGTAACATTTTGAATATCAATACATTTTGGATCCACTTTTGTGATCCTTCATCAGTGACAAAAACATGAAGGATCTCAAGGGTGGATCCGAAAAACGTCGATATTCAAAACGCCACACAATTTCTTCTTTAAAAGATTATTTCTTACATTATCTTATGTTTTAGTTATGTTTTATTTTGTATTTATTTCTTATTTTTCTCTCTTCTTTGATGTAGGAAAAGAGGCCGAAAGTTTGGAGGCCATAAATTTTCATCTATAGTTATTTTTAATCCCATCTTTGTGTCAAAATGATCATCTCAAAAATTTCAATGCAAACGTAACACGTTCTTCGAATTATGAGACATTTTTGATATTTTTTGGAGACAATACGTGACCATCGAGGGTTCAAAATTGCAGTGCAATATTATTTTGAGTATTTTTCTTACTTTAAAAATTGTTTATTTTTATAACTGGCCTTGAACTTCAGTTGATATTCATCTGATACGTTAATTTAAGTGTTTAATTTATTTTTGAATATTTTTAAAGTTGTACGTTCTTGCATGCAAAACTTACTAAAAGTAATAGTTGCTAAAAATAGTAGGTCAATTTTTATTTATTTTTAGAGTTTCAAATTTGATATGTCAACTCCAATTCTAAGTGAGGCTTATTTATGCATGGTTTATAATTATTTAAACTATTCAATATGATCAATACAAGTTAATATTTCAGAAACTTTACTTATTAGTAATTTTATTATCTTGATAGTATTCAAGTTCATTATTTGGTATCATAGCAAGTTTAAATTTTGGACGTGTAAGAGATGGTGAGAGTACGAGGAGGAATCACTCAGATGAATTGGACTATAAAAGAGATATAGAGGCAAGTAGAACAATTGAAAAAGATCATTATGAATCAAAGACAAGTGAGAGTATAAAATTATGTAGAAGATGACACAGATCGTGAAGAATAAATTTTGTAAAAAGAAGAGTAACAACAATAATTGACATCAATAAAAGAGAGGATGGTTAGATATTTACGAGGAAGGACCAAAAGAATCAAGGTTGATGTTCTAGATTATGGAGGAGTTTTAAAATCAGAGGAGTTGATAGATTGGATGAACATCATGGAGAAGCTTTTTGAATGAATAACTATGAGAGAATGCTAGAAGGTAAAGTTTGCATGTACGAAACTGAATGGTCATGTAATGATTTGGTGGGATCACCATAAAAAAGAAAGATAAAAAATGTAAACAGAAGATCAACTCATGGAAAGAAGAAGCTAAGGGAGAAATTTCTTCTTGTAGATTGTGTTAGAGTAGGGTTTTATTTTTTCTCATATTTATTTATTATGAATTTTTTTCTTCACTTGGAGATTTTTTACTTTTGTGAATAAACTTGCTTAGGTGTACTTGGAGATACATTTTGACTGGATAAATAGGAACTCCTTTAATCGATTATGTTGGGTATGAGATTTACTCTTCTATTATTGACTCTCTATCCACCTTTTATTGAGTGAGTTACTCATGCACTCCTATATGTACATCTCTTTTGGTGAGTTATTGTTCAATGGAAGATGGATTTTGACTCTTATCTTGTTTATGAAATATTTTCATAAATGTGATTTCATTTTCTTGCAGCTATTATGTTATGTACATGCTTAACTCATGTGTATCACAAATATGTGTATTAACTTGACCGAGAGATCTTGGCATCCACTCTGATAGATTGTGTACCAATCCTATACAAAAGATTCTAAGCTTTGAGGTAACCATATCACAGTATACAAGAGTATAAAGATGAGTTTTAAAAGTTTTTCATATGAGTGGATCATGATGAAATTTAAAAATAAATGGTTTTAAGGTATGTAAATGGTTTAAAGTTTTATATTCAATACAAATTAAGCATGCATAAAATACTTTGCATGGAAGAAGCTTATCAATTAGCTTTGAAGGCATAAAAAAGAAAATAGATGAAATTTTAGAAGAATATCTATTGGGAGAAGAAGAGGAAAATCCCCTCCAATAAAGGGATGAGATGAATTTAATAAAAGTAGAGGTGGGTTTAATACCACTAGAAGAGAACCATCATGTCCTTTACAAAGACAATCAGATAATAAAAAGGGTTTTAATATCAGCAAAAAAAAAGAAAATTTTAGAGAGGACAAAGCTATGGTTGTGGTAGAGGATGGTTTCCAAATAAACATAAGTTTTATATTTATTACAAATGTGGAGAAGATGGTCATAGAGTGTTTGAGTGTCTACACTACCAAGATCAATAAATGAGGCAAGAGGATCATCCAAGAGCGAATTTAGTTGAAACTAAAATAGAAAAGCAATGTAATGAAGTTGCAACAATAAATATTTTTAAAAATCTCATTATGAGAAGAACAATGATTGCTATAAGAAAGAATATGTGAAAAATAAATAAAGTGGTGATGTATGGGATCGAACAAAGTGTACTTCAGAAGGTAAGATATGCAAACTAATTATTGATGGTGGTGGTTTTAAAAATATAGTTTCTAAGAACATGATTGAGAAACTAGGTTTGTAGTGTGGAAAATATTTTAATCCTTATTAGATTGCATGGTTTAAAAAATGGAATAAAGTTACAATAGATAAAAGGTGCTTAATCAAGTTTTCTATAGGTAAAACTTACAATGATGAAATACTATGTGATGTAATATCAGTGAATACATGCCATGTATTATTGGGAAGGACATGGTAGTTTGATAGAAACTTAGTTCATGATAGAGCAGAGAACATTTATAGTTTCTAGAAAGGTGGTATGAAGGTAGTTTTATTACTCGTTAAAGAACAAGGGTAGGTTGAAAGCATGCCATCTGTAAAAGAATTTATCAAAGATATAAAGATGACATGTTATTTTTATGCATTAGTAGCAAACAAAGAAGTCACAAAAGTGGTGTAAAGGCCTACATAATTAGTAAGAGTGTTGAAAGAATAAGTAAACATAATACCTGATGAGTTATCAAATGGTTTACCACCATAGAGAGATATTCAACTTCATATTGATTTTATTCTAGGATCAGCTCTACGTAATCAAGTAGCATATATGATGAGTCAAATAAAACATGCACAATTTTATAAGTAGGTTACTTAATTGGTGAGGAGGGGTGTACTAAGGAAGAGCATGAGTCCCTGTGCAAAACCATGATTTATAAATCTAAAAAAAGATAGAGGGTGGAATATGTGTGTTTGTAGTTAAGTAATTAATAAAATTATAATCAAGTACACGTTTCCTATACCTCATTTAAATGATATGATGGATGTTTTTGCAAGAGAAAAATATTTTATTGAGATTGATCTGAGCGGATACTATCAAATTCAAATTCATAAATGAGATGAAATTAAATTAGTATTCAAGATTAGATATGGCTTATATGAGTGGGTGGTGATGGAATTCAAATTATCTATTGCACCCAACACATTTATGAGGGTGATGAACACAGTACTAAAAGAATACAGTGGTAAGTTTGTAATGGTTTATTTTGATGATATTTTAATATTCAATAAGACTAAAGGATAATAATTACAACATTTGAGAATGATATTATAATTATTAAGAAAAAATAATCTCTATGTAAATTTGAAGAAGTGTTAGTTTATGTAGAATAGTTTGGTCTTTTTGGGATTTGTAGTTTCAGCAAATGGTGTAAGGATGAATTAATAAAAAGTAAAGGAAATTATTGAGTGCCCTATCCAAAAGAGAATTATAAAGATAAGAAGATTCTTCAGTTTAGTAACTTTTTATAGAAAGTTCATTAACAATTTTAGTCTTGTTGCACAAATTTGAATGGACAAGGGAAGCAATAAAACTTTTTGAGTTGTTGAAGAAGAAAATTATAAAATAACTTATTTTAGAATTACTAGATTTTAGCAAAGTGATTGAAGTTGATTTTAATGTTTCATCTGTGGAAATTAGTGTTATGTTGAGTTAAGAAGAAAAGCCAACAATGTATTTCAGTGAGAAATTGAATGAGGTAATAATAAAGTATTCTATGTATTATGTTGAATTTTATGCCATTTTAAAAATATTAAGACATTAGAGGCATTACCCATTGCCTAAGGAGTTTATCCTATTTACTAATCATGAGATTTTGAAGTATGCAAACACTCAAAATAAGTTAAATAGTGGGCATGCAAAGTGCATGTCTTTTTTATAGTGTTATACATTTATGATGAAGTACAAACTAGAAAAATAGATTAGGTAGCTGATGCTTGGAGAAAAAGAGTGGCATTGATAACTACTATAGTGAGTGAAGTAGTTGGATTTGACTTTATTAAACAATATATGGTACTAATCTAGATTTTGGAAAGAGAGTTGAGTAATGAATGAATCCATTGACAGGTGATACAAGTAAAGTTTATGATGAGTATATTATGTCGGATGGTTATCCCTTCAAAGGAAAATAATTATGTAATCCAATTGGGTCTCTAGAAGATAATATTTGTTTGGTGAATATTTTGTCAATCACCATACTGATAAACAAAATAGGTTTGATCAACCACAGCAGGAAGATTGGTCAGCCAAATGTGTATTTTTTACCACATCAAGAGGGGACTAATCTCTCCTCTCATCAAGGGGAGGTTCCCTATATATATATATATATATATATATATATATATATATATATATATATATATATATATATATATATATATATCTCCTCTCATCAAGGGGAGGTTCCCTATATATATATATATATGTATATATATATATATATATATATATATATATATAGGGAACCTCCCCTTGATGAGAGGAGAGATTTATATATATATATAAACAAAAAATAATACTCAAGGGTAGGATAAACCATCCATCTCTCTTTTTTCAGAGATGAAGTGTGCAAATCAAAGGAGAAATCCAAATGAAATGACAAAAAACACTCATCTTCTTTCAAAAGTGTTGTTTCAGTAGACAAAAGGAATCTTTCTAGTGATGATAAGTAACTTGAAATAGCGTATAATAACACAGTAGGATGAAATGAGGCACAAAGTCTCCACCTTAACTGCCAAAGTGTGGAATACGAAGAACAATGAGGGCACAAAGTCATCCCAAGGTTCTTTACATAGAAATAGAAAATAAACACACACTAAGGACAATTGTGATAGCACAAAATCTGAAAGTAACTGGCTTCAGGACACCTTCTTTATCACTTCTACTAGCTCTACTTGTTAAATTGCATAAACCAAAACACATTTAGGAAATAGACATAAGAACAATCTCCTAAAATGATACAAACTATAACAGCACAAACTCTAAAAGTAACTTGCTTTCTGATTCTAACAAAGAAATATGATGAATAATCTGAGTTCAAAGTCTCAGTAGTGCCTTTCAATTTGGATAGTGTTTTGTTTCTGATAACAGAGATTGATTTCCTTAAAACAATAAGAGAGATTCCAATATATAGCCTTCCAAGAAAGACTTGGGGAGTAGTAACACATCATATTGCATTAAATTTTGTCAAGAAGATATGCTAGAATCAGGCATATTTGTCCATTTGCTTTTCTCGATGCAGAGAAATGGGTCACGCCATTGAATGTTTGTATCCTCCAATGTCTACCTGGTGGTCTGCTTCTAGAAATATATCTTATGCATAAATGTTTTTTGTCCTTCTTCATGATTCCTCCTTTTCTATTTGTTTGAATTGGGTCTTTGATTCAATTGGATCCTTTATTCTTTGGTCACTTTTTACTGGTTTTTACACATGGCAGGTTTTACTACAAAATAGGCAAAGACACGTGGCAGCATCCTTGGGATTCTAAGTGATGCTTATTAAAAGAAGCTTTGAAACCTTTAAGAAACTCAAGACATAAATACAAAAACTTGTCGTAATCCATGGAGATACAATGGGACATGTGGTAGATTTTACTTGCCTTTTGAGAATCCCGCAGAGGATGACACTTGGTGCGCTCTGCTTACTTCAATAGCTTACTGGGGGTCCACCATAATATTTACTTAATAAAGAGACCAAAGGAAGAAATTGTGGATGCTGACATGTGGTGGTTTCCATCGAGCTTTAGCTTCTCTTTTGAAAGTCTTCAAGACTTATATCAGTTTCCTATGGAAGATTACATGTGGAATGTTCTGTTGCTTTGAAACTATGTCTTGACAGATGACACGTGGTGGCTTCCACTACATTTTGATAAGGGACACATGGCAGCTCATCAATTTTTTAATTTTTGGGGACTTTTCCTTTAGACAAAAGTTTGAAGGAATTCTTTCAGACAATAGTTTCTGCTTTTCGTCGGGCTTTCTTCCCAGGTCAATTTCTTTAGACAAAAAGTCTGAAGGATCTTTGCCTTGAACATTTTACCATGGGAACTTTTTTGAAGGAATTCTTTGTGTCTGCCTTTACTATTCTAGCATTTGAATCAGTTTGCTTGCTCCCCACTTGTCCTCTTTAAGGGTTGTTTGAGCTCTAAATTGACCTTTCAGATTTTTACAATGGTCCACTTTGGTTTCCAAGTGCCCTATGAAAGGGTTGTTTGTCTTTTGCCTTTGCCTTAAATAATTTTTTGCTGATCTCAATAGGCGATACATGGAAACATCCTCTATGAAATAGGCTAGGACATGTGGCAGTATCCACTTAACTTATAGAGGCTTTGGAGGCCTTTTGAGTGTCTTGCAGAAGATGACACGTGGTGGCTTCTACTGAGCTTTTAGAAACACTATAGATACACTTGGGACTTATATTAGATTCATGCAGATGTTGACACTTAGCATGTTCTAATTGTCTTACAAAGGACATGTGGCAACTTCTATAGCTCTTAGAAACAAATTAAAATGGGGCTCGATAGACAACACTTAGTAGCATCCGCTATGCTTTGATGGGCTTTTGTTTTGGGCTTTTACTTGCCTTAGTCAATTTTGCCATGAAATTTCCTCTACAAGGGCACTTGTCTCTTTGACTTTTGGGGTACTCCTTTAAACTTGTCACTTAAACCGACTAATTGAACCAACTTTGGTTCAACGGTTCAACGGTTCATTCCTTCATTTCTATTACCCGCTTGAACCAAGCTCTTTGAAACAAACCATATTGAACCTGCCACTGTTGAACCTGTTAAACCTTTGAACCCATTGAACCTTTGAACCTGAGTGGTTTAATGGTTCAATGGTTCAATGGTTCAAGCCTTCTTCTCTTTGATAAGTGTCTTGAAGCCATTGAACCCAAAGCGATTGAACTTTAAACCTTGACAAAAGTGCTTAATTCTTGAAACTTGCTTAATTCTTGAAACTTGCTGACGTCGTTAAACCTTTGAATCCATTGAACCTTTGAACTAAAAATGGTTCAAGGTTTAATGGTTCAATGGTTTAAACATTGCATAGAAGCTTGCCGATAGATTATTTTGGTTGAACCAAGGTGTTGAACTAGTCCTAAAAATGACTAAGTGTTGGAAAATTATTTTTTTGATTGAACTTGCCTATAGAAGCCTTTGAACCTATTGAACCTATTAGTCTTTTAACTGAATTTTTTTGAATAATTCCAAATTTTAAGGTTTTAGAATAATTTTTTGAAATGGGGAGAGATAATTTGGTCTTGCAGGACCAAAATAGCTTATATGTTGTTGGAAAAATGAATGACATTTTTCGGGTACAACATTTGGCTCCAGTTGGGGAACTTCTATCAATTGTAAAAAGAATTGAAGGGAGTAGAATCCAAAATCTCTAGTGTCTTCATTTGTACCATTGGGCTATGGAGTCATGTTACCCAGAAATGAAAGGTGTCAAAAATGAAAACAAACAAAACAAAAATGAACTAAAAACTATACAAATATACATATGTAATGGTGAAATGATCTGGTACTTCAAGAATTGAAGTGTTTCAGATGTTGCCCACTGTGAGGCAGAAAAAAAAGTGTGCCATCTTGATACTTTAGCAAGAAGCTATTTTCACCATTGTGTTGTTGAATAATAAATGGCCCTCTCCAAAGGGATTCAAACTTTCCATGCATCCCTTTTAGTTCTCTCCTTTTGTCCCACAACAAGACTTGAGCTCCAACTTGGATATCATAGTTTTTTGCCTTCTGGTCAAAGAGTTTCTTTACCAGACTTTGATGGGTAGCAATTCGGTCTACCACCATAGTTCTCTGCTCATCCAACTCAGTCAGGCACATGATTCTCTTATCAAGGGGGCTTTCATATGTCTGATCTTCAATTGTCTTAGCCAATTTCATTGTTGGCAATTCCAAGGTGATTGGTATCTCAGCATTGATACCATAAAGAAGTTGGAAAGGAGACATACCAATTGCCTTCTTTGGTGTGATTCTATCTACCCATAGAGCATCAAACAATGTTTTATGGCATGTCCTTTGATTATCATCTACCAGCTTCTTAATGATGGTCACCAAGTTCTTATTGCTCGATTTAGTTTGTCCATTCCCTTGTGGAAAGTATTCAGAAGAATGGGAGAGTGTAATCTCATAATAGAGATAGAATTGTGTAATCTCTTGGGAAGTGAAACAAGTTGCATTATTAGTAACAATCTTGGTTGGGACTCTAAACCTTGAAATGATATTCTTCTTGAGGAAATTGAACACAACTTTTGAAGTAGCATGCTTGGTTGGGATTGCTTTTACCCATTTGGTGAAATAGTCAGTTACTATAAGGACATAATCATGTCTAGCACTTGAGGATGGGTTTATAGCTCTAATAAAATTAATTCCCTATTGCTGGAATGGTTCTTCTATGATCACTGGCTTGAGAGGCAGGGTAGCTAACTTGGGTCTTCCAACAAACTGTTGGCAGAGTTCACATTTTCTCACCCACTTATATGCATCTTGGAAAAGAGTTAGCCAGTAATACCTGGCTCATAGAATCTTGTGGGTAGTCACAAGAGTAGAAAAATGTCCTCCATAGGCTAGATTGTGGAAGGATTTGAAAAGTTGGCTTTGTTGCTCTTTGTCTACATAGTGAAGGAATACTTCATCTAGGATTCTCTTGTATAGGCCGTTGTCCCAAAAGAAAAAATTGTCAACTTTCAACTTGATAGTCCTCCTTTCTTTATAAGATAAATGAGAAAGACACTCACCATAAGTAAGGAAATGAGAAATACCTAAATACCACTCATTGGTAGTGGAGACAAAGAGGACTATCGATGTGTTTTCCGCCTCTATTTCTTCATGCTCTATTTCTTTTGGTTTGTTACTAGTAACTAATTGGCATAGGCCTTTTCCCCATACCAGCTTTGTTGGTTTGATGTCTAGATCAAACTCCTAGATCTTTGCAATCCAATTGACTCTTTTTGTCCCAAACTCTTGCTGAGTTAATATGGACTTGATTATAGTGTCAAAAACCAAGGCAATAGTGTGTGAATTTAGGATATAGAAGTGAAAATACTTAACTACCTTCACCACTACATAAGCATGCTTCTCCATGTTTGAGTACTTTAGTTCATGAGCTTTGAGAGGGAAACTCATGAAAGAGATGGGAGATTACATACCTTCTTTATCATTTTGAACCAAAATTATTGAAAGCATGTGTTTAGAAGCATAACTGTATATGATGAACTCTTTGTTGTAGTCTAGACAAACCAGAGTTAGGGCATGGGCAATGGCAATCTTGATGTCCTCAAATACTGACTTACCTTTTTTAGTCTAGCTGAAAGTGGTCTTCTCTTTCATTATGTTTACAATGTTTCTAGTCTTGTCAATAAATTTGGGGATGAACCTCTATAAAAATTCACTTTTTTTAAGAAAGAGTGAACAACATTTTTACTTGTAGGCAAGGTAAGCTCTTGAATAGACTTGACTCTATTTGAGTCAATATTTATGCCTTCTTTGGACACAATGTGTCTGAGAAGTTTCCTCTCTATTACTCTAAAAATAGACTTCTTGGGGTTCAAAGAAATTCCATTCTAGTGGTAGTACTCTAACACTTATTACAGGTGGTGTATATGATCAGAACGATGCTTGGAAAAGATGGTTAAGTCATCTAGGTATACCACAATAGACTTACCTATCTCATCTTTGAAAGAAATACCCATTGCTCTCTAAAAGGTGGCACCAGCATTTATTAAGCCAGAAGGCATCCTTTTATATGTAAACATGCCCCAAGGTGTGGTGAAGGTAGTCTTGTGTTGGTTTGCTTCACCAAATTCAACCTGATTGTATCCTGAGAAGCCATCTAGCATTGATAACATCTTTGAACCTGTCACTATTTGAAACACTTGATCCATGATTGGCAAAGGATAATTATCTTTCAAAGATGACTGATTTAGATTCTTGAAATCCACACAAACACAAATTTTGCCATTCTTCTTCCTTACAGGCACTATATTTTCAATCTATCTGGAATGATGAATTGGGAAAATGATTATAGCATTTAACATTTTTTGTATCTTAGACAGAATAGTACCTGATATCTTTGGATTGTATTGTTTGGATTTTTGATTATAAGGCACTGAGTCAGCCTTGAGAGGAATGTCATGGCAAATTTCATCAACCCTGAGAGACTTCAAGTCATCATAAGAGTATGCTAAGACATCCATCTATTAGCAGAGTAGAGTAGTGAGCTTGAACTTCTCTTCCTAAGTGTAGAACTTACTAATGTTAACCATTTTAAGATTTTCTTTAGTAGTCATATTTATTTGATCAAATCTCTGAGAGGAGCTTGAATCTATTTACTACTATTTGATGAATTTGTCATTCTTGTCAAACAATTTCTCAAGGAAAAGTAGGCCTTTGGGAATTTTATTTTCTTTAAGCTGTAAGAATTCTTCATTTGCATCTAAACTTGATTTAGGGGTTGGTTCATACTTTTGAGGTTCACTGCCTTCAAAATGTAGTTGTTTAAAGTTGTCATTTTCTTCTAGGAAGGCAATGATTTGATGATCATCATCAAATACTTGCCAATGATCAGCATTATTAGGCACACTTGATCTTAAGATTAGCTTAATGGTGTACTTGTTTCTTGTGAAGTCTATGTGAGGAACGAAGAGAGTTGTTGAAATAGCTAGTATATCAGCTCTATCATTAGATTCCCTGGGTATGGTAGAGATGTTGAAAGCATCAAAGCTTTTAATTTTTTCCCAGATTAGATTACAGTAGTGGTACAATCTTTCATTCTTAGTTTGATATAAGTTCCTCACCTAACAAACCACTAGTTCAACATCTCCTTTGGCATGAAAGAGTTTGATGCCTTTGTCTCGGGCAGCCTTTAATCCAAGCAATAGAGATTCATATTTAGCTATGTTATTAGTGTTGCTGAATTATAACTTATAGGATGAAGAAAAAATATCTCTTTGCGGAGATATAAACACAATCTTGACTCCTGAACTGGTAGAGAAATAGCTGCATCAAATTTCAGAGTCCATATCTCATCAGACATTGATTTTTCTTTAGATTTTCCTTCATTAGAGAGGGAAGATCCTTTTCTATTTGTATTGAAATCTACCAATTCTTCTGCTATTCTAGTTGAACTAATTTCTGGGTTGACACTTTCAAGAACTTTAGCAGATGCTTCATGAACTTCATTTGTAGAAAGAAAGTAGTTACCCATACCTAAAGACTCAAACAAAATTTGAGCTTTAGGGGCTGATGTCTGAGTGATAATATATTTTGATTCCTTTTTAGGAAGCAACCTCTACATGATACCTTTGACAGGGATTTTTGATTTAGATAGATCCATGCTCAATTCTCCACCAACATCCTTGCAAATTTTTTGCCCAAGTAGAATACCATAAGATGCTGGAACATCAACCACCAAAACTGTGATCTTGATTCTTTTGTCTGGGAAGGCTGCAAATGCAAATTGGGCATCCTTGATTTGTCTCAATAGTGGCACTTGTTTTTTCTCCATGGAGAAACATCTGCCAAATGTTTTGGTCAATGTGAGGTCAAAGGAATTAGCTACTTTGGCAGTGATCCAAATGGATCCATGTATCGTTATATTTTACAAGTCTTCAAATTTATTTCAAATCATTTTCACATTTTAGTACTCATTGAGAGCTTTTCAATGCTTTTCACGGTTTGTAAAATGAACACCATATGCAAAAGTTATAGGCCACTAAAGTTTTGGTTCAATAGGTAAAAATTTGGTATCAAAAATGACGTGGCACAGTTGCGGAATGCCAAGTGGACCAATCTCCATTTGACACGTGGAAAATAATTAGTGAGAAATTTTTTGGTTAGGTGTTATTTATCACATGTTATTTGAATTTTTAAAGTATGCCACGCCACCTTGCCATGCCTATCACGCCACCCAAGGAAATTTCAAGGTCCAAGGCACCAAAAAGGAGGGAAGAAGAAGTCAAAGCATTCAAACTGCATGCTTGGCTCCTAGGGAGGAGAGCTAGGTGCCTAGAAAGGATGAGGGAGTTTAAAACTTGACACCTGGTGCCTAAAAGGCTAAGGTCTTGACCGCTTCAGCCATAGTGGCTGAAACATTATAAAAGGGAGTTATTTTTACTTGTATTGACATGGATTTCTGATTGTGTAAAGAGAATTAAGAGGATTAGAGCCTTATTTTTGCCTTGTATGACCTTGGGCTTTTGTTTTTAGGTGAAAGAGGAATATTTGTAGGCATATAAATATCAAAGAAGGTGAAATTAAAGATTTGTAAAGGTTTTGAAGCCATTTATTACAACATTTTAATAGAATGGTCCTCAGCATTGGGTTGACCCGGAGATGTAGGCTATTGAAGCCAAACTCCATTATCAACTTGCTAGTATTATCTTGGATTTTCTTTGATTATTATTGCATTCTAATCTTCATTTTAATTCTAATTTTACTTTCTTTATGCAAATTAAACACAAGAAAGTAAAAAATTGAAGGATCTCATAAACATGAACAAGTGATTTTTGAATGTAATACACCTGTATTTTTCAGTTTATAGATCAAATTTTTGGTATCAGAGTGGTTATTATTTAACAGTGATTGCTAGTGTATGTTGACAAGGTCTAAATCCCAAAAGGTTGAAGGAAAACTCATTGAGTATAATCCAGAGATTGGTTCAAGACGTGCTTCAAGGATGGCTGAAGAAGAGGTGGAATCTGAACAAGCTTTTTGCCGAGCTTTCATAGACAAGAGAAGCATGGTTGAGGAACTATACCGTGACAAACAAAATAAATTCGAGAATGAAAAAGAAGGTGATTCATGAGAATCAAAAGGCAAAGAAATCGAAAAACCTTCTCCATCGAATGATAGTAAAAAAACTGTGGAATCTCTCCCTCCACTAAAATTGGATATTAAGTTTGAATTACCAATGTTTAATGGTGAAGTTAGTGCCAAAAAGTTGGATAATTGGGTCAAGCAGATTGAAGTTTATTACAGGGTCCAAAAGATTGTAGGGGATGAGTCAAAAATTCATTTGGCTTCTCTTTGTATGGGAGGTATAACTCTCATCTGGTGGGAGAGTAAGTTGAGGGAAGCCGAGGTTTAAAAAGGTAACTCAATTTTTACTTGGAATGAATTTATTGAAGAACTCAGAAAGCAATTCTATCCTTTAGGCTATATGCAACAATCCATGATGGATTGGCAAAGTTTTAGACAAGGAAAAGGCCAAAGTGTTTAAGATTATACACAAGATTTTAGGAAAAAATCTTTACTTTTGAATGTTCCTCTATACACACAAGAAACACTGCTAAAATATATAGGTGGGTTGCATAGTTACTTAAGACATATGATTCTTATGTTCAATCCCACTAATTTAGATGCAGTATGTGTTTAAGACACTCATTTAGAGGCTAGAGGAAAACAATCAAAAGAATGTTTTCCTAAAGTAAAAAGTAAGCAATCTAATGTTAAGCATTCCAAAGGGGAAAGTTCATCAGAAAAGAGTAAACAGAAATCCACTTATGCTATTAAAAAAGAAGAAGAAAAACCATTTTGTAATCATTGCAAAAAAAAATCATGATGAGTCTAAGTGTTAGAAATTACATCTTGCGTTAAGGCTTAAGAAGTATCAAAAGAAAGAAAAGAAGGCTAATGTTATGGTTCAAGACTTAGGATCAGATTCAGGTGATGAAACTAAGATCACAGCTATGGGTTTACATAATGATTTTTCTCTTTTAGTTTCCAGCACTAAGTCATCAAATGATGCATCTTCGTCTAGACAAAATTATGTGCATGTTGATAAGAAAAGAAATGAATTATTCCACATTAGAGTTGTTTCAAAACATACTAAGATTGACACTCTATTTGGTAGTGGTTCACAAGAAAATTTAATTTTTGAAGAGGTTGTTAAGAAGCTAGGCTTACAAACCAATCCCCATCCGAAGCCTTATCCACTAGGTTGGGTGTGTGACAATGCAAAGCTACAAGTCTCACAAACTTGTAGACTAAGGTTTTCCATCACATCTAAGTTCATAGATGAGGTTGAGTTGGATGTTGTTCCATTGGACATATGTGGGATTGTTTTGGGAAGCCCATATCTTTATGATAGAAAATAAATCTTCTATAGAGAGGAGAATAAGTACTTGCTTGTTAAGGATGGCATAGAATATATAGTTAGAGCACATCACATTAGAACAAGTCTTTTGTTGGTTACAGTAGGGCAAATGAAAAGACTAGTTAATTCAAGCAAGACTTTTTGTCTCATGTTGATTAAGTCTAAGGAAAAATAATATACTCAAGCTGGAAAAGTGTGATCCTAGACACAAGAATGAATTGGTTGAAATCATTTCTACTTATGATAATGTATTTAAGGATCCTAAGGGCTTACCTCCTAAAAGGGGAGTTCAACATGAAATTTAGCTATTGCGGGATTCTCCTCTCCCTAACATTGGCATGTACAAGTTATCAGTGGTGAAAAATGAGGAAATCAAGAAACAAGTAATGGATCTATTGGATAGAGGTGTTATTCATCAAAGTTCATCTCCTATTGGTTTGTCAATTATTTTGGTGCCAAATAAAGATGGCACTTGGTGAATGTGTGTTGATTTTTGTGTTTTAAACAAAATTACTATTAAGAATCATTACCCTCTTTCTCGTATAGATGATTTGTTGGATCAATTAAAACATGCTATTTATTTCACTAAGCTGGATTTGAGAAGTGGATATCATCAAGTAAGAATTAATGAAGGTGATGTATGGAAAACTACCTTTAAGACAAAATAGGGATTGTTTGAATGGCTTGTTATGCCTTTCAGGTTGTGTAATGCCCTAGCTACATTCATGAGATTGATGAATGATGTATTTAGACAGTTTCTTCATGATTTTGTTATAGTTTACTTAGATGATATATTGATTTTCAGCAAGTCATGGGAAGAGCATGTGATCCATATTAAGAAAGTCATGGATGCATTACGAAGGGAAAAAATTTATCTAAAAATGTCAAAATGTGAATTTGGCAAGACCTCTTTGATATACTTGGGTTACATTGTAGGACATGGTAAATTGAAAATTGATCTTGCAAAAGTGGCAGTTATTGTTAATTGGCCTACACCCACTAACACAACTAAGGTTAGGATTTTTCTTGGTGCAATATAGTTTTAGAGAAAGTTTATTGCTCAATTTTCATATATTGCATCACCTTTGCATTCTTTGACAAGTGTGAAACAGGGCTTTTAGTGGCGAGGCAAACATAAAAATGCCTTCGATACTTTGAAAGAAAAGATAAATATTGCTCTGGTCTTGGCACTTCCTGATATACAACAACCATTTGAGATCGAGATGGATGCAAGTGGGTATGCTATGGGAGCTATTTTAATGCAAGGTAAGAAACCAATTTGTTATCATTCTGAAACCTTTACAAGTGCAGTAAGAAAATATCCAACTTATGATAATGAATTGTATGCATTGGTTCAAGGTGTTAAAAAATGGAAACATTACTTAATGGGCAAAGAAACAATAATACATATAGATCATCAACCCTTATAGTATCTCCAATCACAAACTAAGCTACAATAGTCTAGACATTTTTGTTGGATGGGTTTCTTACAACAATTTCATCTTGTGATCAAGTATAAAAAGGAAATTCAGAATAAGGTTGTAGATATGCTATCTATGTCTCCTATGGTTGTTGCATCAATTTTTTTACAACATGGTTCTTTGTCTCATGAAAGTTATAAAGAAAAATATGTAAATTATCTTGATTTTCAAGATGTTTATAAAGACTTGATGAGTAGTAGACAAGTAGAAGAATTGGAGTATCATGTACACAATGATCTTTTGTATCATTTGGGTAAACTATGTATTCCTCAAAATGAGAGGGTGCACATGATTAGAGAAGCACATACTTCTCTTATTTTTGGTCATTTTAGAGTTTCTAAAACGATTGCACATTTGAAAATGTATTGTTATTAGCCTCGTATGGAGGAAAATGTTGATAAATATATAAGGGGATGTACTCTTTGTGCCACAAGTAAATTGAGTAACATGAAATTGGGACTTTACACTCCTCTACCTGTTCTTACTCACCCCTGGGAAAGTATCTCTATGGATTTTGTGGGGGGTTTGCCTATGACACAAAGAAAACATGACTATTTATATGTGGTTGTGGATAGATTTAGCAAAATGTGTGTTTTGATTCCTTCCACTAAGCAGATTACTGGCAAAGGCACTACATATTTGTTCTTTAAACATGTATGGGTTCATTTTGGTTTGCCTACTTCAATTATTTTTGATCGAGATTCTCAATTTATTGGGGAATTTTGGTCAACTTTGTGGGGACTAATAGACACTAAATGAAAAAAGAGCACTGCATTTCATCCACAAATCGACAGACAAATAGAGGTTGTGAACCGCACTATGGTACATTTGCTTAGGGGTTATAGCAATAAAAATCCAAAGTTATGGGATGAAAAATTGTGTTACATACAACATGCATATAACTGGGCACTTCATTCTTCTACTATGAAATCTCCATTTGAAGTTTGTTATGGATACTTGTCTAAATCTCCTCTAGATGTTTGCTATGGACAAGATACAACTGTTGGTGAACCAAAAGAAGCCATTCGAGCCAAGAATTTCATTGAACAAATACAACTCATTCATCAGATTGTTCATACTCAATTGGAGAAAAGTCAAGCCAAGTACAAAGCCAGGCATGACAAACATCGTATTAATCACCAATTTATTGTAGGTGATATGGTATGGCTTCACATTAGTAAGGAAAGACTGACATGTGAAGGTAAAAATTTGAAACTAATCCGGTATGGTCCTTTTTGGATAACGGAAAAAATTGGCACAAATGTTTTCCAATTAGATTTACCATCTTACATGCAGACTTATTCAGTTGTAAATGTGGAAAATTTGAAATTGTATGAGCCTCCAATGATCATTGATCATGATGAAAGTGTATCCATTCCTTCCATTGATGATTTTTCTCCTAAATATCTAACAAAATTTCAGGAAGATACTATACTTGATAGGAATATGCAGACTTCGTGAAGAGGTAATGTTGAATATCTTCATTTTGGTCTCAAAGGGATGCACCCAAGCAGGGCTAGATGGATGGAAGTCGAAAAGGTGAGGGAAAAATACCCTCACCTAATTACCAGTTAATTTCAACTTTTAGAGGTCCAAAAGTTCCTAGTGGAGAGGAATGATCCAAATGGATCCATGTACAATTCTATTTTACAAAATTATTCAAATTTAGTTTAAATTATTTTCACATTGTAGTACTCATCGAGAGCTTTTTAATGCTTTTCACGGTATGCAAAATGGACACCGTATGCAAAAGTTATAATTCATTGAACTTTTGGTTCAATAAGTAAAAATTTGGTGTCAAAAATGACGTGGCACAGTTGCGGAATGCCAAGTGGACCAATCTCCATTTGACACGTGGCAAATAATTAGGGGGAAAAAATTTGGTTAGGTGTTATTTATCACATGTTATTTGAATTTTTCAAGCATGCCATGCCACCTTGCCATGCCTATCACACCACTCAAGGAAATTTCAAAGTCTAAGGCACCAGAAAGGAGGGAAGAAGAAGTCAAAGTGTTCAAACTACATGCTTGGCACCTAGGGAGGAGAGCTAGGTGCCTAGAAAGGAGGAGGGAGTTTTGAACTTGAGAATCAAGAGTTACCTTCTTAGTAAGGAGTTACCTTCCTAGAACAGAGGAGGGAGAAGATTGTTTGGAATGGGCATGTTCTTTAGGGAATCATGAGTTACCTTCTTAGCCTCTTATCCTACAGGAATAGCCTTATTCTTTACACACTCAACTAAACTATTCATCTGCTTAGGATTGGATTGTAAATATTTAAACTCAGTTATTTGAATTTTGGTTTTCTTGACATGATCAATTATGTCAAATGACTGAATTGGACTAGGAATAGAGGAAGGTAATTCAATTTTTTGGTTTATTAGGGGGAAGGACTGATTTGTAAAATCAAAGTTAAAGGTGAAGGTGAAATTGATGTACTTACCTTTTTGGTGATCACCAGGTCCTTTGGCTGGAAAGGCAAAGAGGTTCCATGTTTAACAATTGAAATTGATGATCCATTCCTCTATTCCTAGTCCAATTACTTCTGGGTTCATTCTAGTAGTTCAAGAAACCAATGTTGGAGTTGCCAGCTGATTTTTCTTGGTTTTTTTTAAGGAGATCAACATCATTTTCTTGACTCAATTCAAGCTGAAAAGATAAATTTGATTCTACTTCAAGATATCCCAATATTGAATTGGGTGGGGGTGCTTCAATATCAAGTTTCCCTTGTGGGGGAGGAAGATGATTTAGCTACCCTTAATTCCTAGCAGTATTTCCTAGTATGACTGATTTGGAAATGTCCTCCTTGGTATATCTCTGTATGGAGTAGAAGACATTCCTTGCACCATTTGCTTTTTGAGAGCAAGCATCTCATTTGCCAGCTTTTACACCATTGGATCAGTGGTGCCTATAAATGGATATTTAGAAGATGATGAGGGTCTATTTCTATTAGGGTCTCTCTTTATCTTCCCTGCCAAGGTTAGATCATCTTCTACTTCAATGGCCGATTTTTGAGTTGCAGCAAGGTCTATTTGACCAGCACGTCTCAAAAGAACTCACTTTAGATAACTGAGAATTAATGAAGAAACATTTGAGATTCTCAGCTATAGGTCAAAAAATTATAGGATGTTTCTCAGTTTGTCAAACTTGGCTATGAAGTCCCTCATTGGTTCATGAGGCTCTTTCTTCATCTATATGAGCTAAGCTAGAAGGACATTTGCATCTTCTGTAGGTTTGAATCTAGCTTCAAACTTAGCTTTGAGGGTGTTCCAGACAGTTACTGATCGAGCTTGTATATAGTAAAACCAATCTACAACAGCACCTTATAATGTTTCTACAAATAGTTTGACTGCCACATCTTTAAATTCCACTCCAATTACACCACAGGCTATGTTGAAAGCTACAATGTGTTCATCAAGGTGAACTTTCCCATCACCATAGAACTTGGGGAAATTCTTCCTTGAACTACATGGGAGTTCATGTAGAGGTGAAGTAAGATTGAGAGGGCCAAAAAAATTACCCTAGGGGCCTTGAATTGCCATTATATGACTATGAAAAGGAGAAATAACAAATCTCAGAGGAGTAATTATTGGAAAAGTTTTATCAACAATAGAAGTGGATATTTCACTTGGTAATAGAGATCTGATTTTAGTAGGAGGAAAGCTCTTAGTTCATTGGAGGTGAAATGGTGAAGGAAATATATCAAAATTACTTTGTTGTACCAACTCGAATACAGGGTCAATAATACCTTTAGCCCTTTGGCTTCATGTATACCTTGAATCTACCAAATTGTGAAACAAAAATGGAAAAGAATTGACCTTGCTTTAGCTTAAAGCTTGAGGCTTCAAATTACGTGTTCTTTCTCATTTGGTGTGGAGGAGAATGGTAAGGTTATAATGATAATGGGTAAGACACAGAATGAAGTCACCAGAGTCTATAATGAATAAAGGTAGGGACTATTTCAATCTGAAACTTGAGGCTTTAGAATGTACATAACATGCCCAGTGGAGTCACAAAAAATTGTTGGGTGAATATTTTTTCAATCAGCGTACTGATAAACAAAATAGGTCTGATCAACCACAGCAAGAAGATTGGTCAGCCAACTGTGTATTTTTTACCACATCAAAAGGGGACTAATCTCTCCTCTCATCAAGGGGAGGTTTCCTGTATATATATATATATATATATATATATATATATATATATATATATATATATATATATATATATATATAATACTCAAGGGTAAGATAAACCATCCATCTCTCTTTTTTTAGAGATGAAGTGTGTAAATCAAAGGAAAAATCTAGATGAAATGACGGAAAACACTCCTCTTCTTTCAAAAGTGTTGTTTCAGCAAACAAAAGGAATCTTTCTAGTGATGATAAGTAACTTGAAATAGGGTAGAATAACATACCAAGATGAAATGAGGCACAAAGTCTCCACCTCAACTGCCAAAGAGTGGAATATAAAGAATAATGAGAGCACAAAGGCATCTCAAGGTTATTTACATAGAAACAGAAAATAAACACACACTAAGGACAATTATGACAACACAAAGTCTGAAAGTAACTGGCTTTATGACACCTTCTTTATCACCTCTACTAGCTCTGCTTATTAAATTGCATAAACCAGAATACATTTAGGAAATAGATATAAGAATAATCTCTTAAGATGATACAAACTATAGCAGCACAAAGTTTGAAAGTAACTTACTTTTTGATTCTAACAAAGAAATATGATGAACAATCTGAGTTCAAAGTCTCAGTAATGCCTTTCAATTTGGGCAAAATTTTGTTTTTGATAACAGAGATCGATCTCCTTAAAACAATAAGAGAGAGTCTAATATATAGCCCTCTAAGAAAGACTTGGGGAGCAGTAACACATCATGTTACATTAAATTTTTTTAAGAAGATATGTTGGAATCAGGTGTATTTGCCCATTTGCTTTTCTTGATGCAGAGAAACGGGTCATGCCATTGAATGTTTGTATCCTCTAATGTCCACCTGGTGGTATGCTTCTAGAAACATATCTTATGCATAAAATTTTCTGATCCTTCTTAATCATTCCTCCTTTTTTGGTTGTTTTAATTGGGTCTTTGATTCAATCAGATCCTTTGTTCTTTGGTCACTTTTCACTGGTTTTGACACATGGCAGGTTTTGCTATAAAATAGGTGAATTTTGAGAAATGCTTACTGAAAGAAGCTTTGAAACCTATAAGAAACTCAAGACATGGATATAAACACTTGTCACAATCTATAGAGTTATAATGGGACATGTGGCAGCTTCTGCTTGTCTTTTGAGAATCTCGCAGAGGATGACACTTGGCATGCTCCGCTTACTTCAATAGCTTATTGGGGGTCCAAAATAATCTTTACTTAATAAATAGAAAAAGGGAAGAAATTGTGGATGTCGACACATGGTGGCTTCCGTCGAGCTTTAGCTTCTCTTTTGAAAGTCTTCTAGACTTATATCAGTTTCATTCGAAAGATGACCCATGGCATGTTTTGCTGCTTTGAAACTATGTCTCAACAGATGACACATGGCAGCTTCCACTACATTTTGATAAGGAACATGTGGCAGCTCATTGGGTTTTCTATTTTGAGGGACTTTTCCTTCAGACAAAAGTTTGAAGGAATTCTTTCCGATAATAGTTTTTACTTTTCGTCGGGCTTTCTTCCTAGGTGAATTTCTTTGGACAAAAAGTCTGAAATATCTTTGCCTTGAAAATTTTATCATGAGGACTTTTTTGAAGGAATTCTATGTCTACCTTTGCTCTTTTGGCCTTTGAATCGGTTCGCTTGCTCCCCGCCTGTCCTCTACAAGGGTTGTTTGAGATCTAAAGTGACCTTTTAGATTTTTACAATAGTCCACTGTGGTTTCCAAGTGCCCTCTGAAAGGGTTGTTTTTATTTTGGCTTTTCCTTAGTTGATTTTCTACCAATCTCAACAGGTGATACATGGCAGCATCTGCTGTGAAATAGGCTAGGACACATGGTAGTATCTGCTTAACTTATAGAGGCTTTGGAGGCCTTTTGAGTGTCCTACAAAAGATGACATGTGGTGGCTTCCACTATGCTTTTAGAAACATTATAGATACACTTAGGACTTATATCAGATTCATACAGATGTTGACACTTGGCATGTTCCACTTATCTTACAAAGGACATGTGGCAACTTTCATAGCTCTTAGAGATAAAGTAAAATGGGGTTCGATAGATGACACTTGGTAGCATCTGCTATGCTTTGATAGGCTTTTATTTCAAGCTTTTGCTTGCCTTAGTCACTTTTGCCACAAAATTTCTTTTGTAAGGGCACTTGTCTCTTTAACTTTTGGGGCACTCCTTTGAACCTGTCACTTGAACCAACTGATTGAACCAACTTTGGTTCAATGGTTCAATGGTTCATTCCTTCATTTCTATTGACCACTTAAACCAAGCTCTTTAAAACAAACCATGTTGAACCTGCCACCATTGAACTTGTTGAACCTTTGAACCCATTGAACCTTTGAACCTGAGTGGTTCAATGGTTCAATAGTTCAATGGTTCAAGCCTTCTTCTCTTTGATAAGTGTTTTGAAGCCATTGAACTTGAAGTGATTAAATTTTAAATGTTGACAAAAGTGCTTAATTCTTGAAACTTGCTGATGTCGTTGAACCTTTAAACCCATTGAACCTTTAAACTAAAAATAGTTCAAGGTTAGATGGTTTAATGGTTCAATGGTTCAAACATTGCATAGAATCTTGCCAATAGATTCTTTTGGTTGAACCAAGGTGTTGGACTAGTCTTGAAAATGACTAAGTGTTGGAAACTTATTCTTTTGATTGAACTCACCTATAGAAGCCTTTGAACATGTTAGTCTTTTAACTAAAAAAGCTTGAATAATTCCCAATTTTGAGGTTTTAGAATAATTTTTTGAAATGGGGATTGATAATTTGGTCTTGCAGGACCAAAATAGCTTATATGTTATCCAGAAAATGAGTGACATTTTTTGGGTACAACAATATTATAAGTGAATTTCATAGTGGTGGTTTGGCTACATGCTTTGGTAAGACAAAGATAATAGTTTTGTTGAAGGATAAGTATTTTTGGATAAAGATAAAGAGAGATGTGACAAGATATATTTCAAGGTGCATAATATGTTAGGTGGAAAAAGGACACACACAAAATACATGGATATATATGCCATTACTAGTTCCAAGAAGACCATATACATATTTGAGTATGGATTTTGTGTTGGGATTACCAAACACACATTGACGTAATGATTAAATTTTTCTTGTTGTAGATAGGTTTTATAAGATGATTCATTTTATTGCATATAATAAAGTCATTGATGCCACTATATTTGTAGAACTATTTTTTAAGGATATTGTGAGATTGTATGGTGTTTCAAAACTAATACATCAGATAGTGATAAGACATTTTAAATTCATTTTTATAAGAATTTATAGAAGAAGATGGGGACTAATCTATAATTCAATAGTGCATACCATCCCTAATAGATGGAGAGATAGAAGTTGTAAAAATGAGCTTGGGAAATTTGTTGAGATGCATAGTTGGAGATAAGCCCAAGCAATAGGACTTGGGTTTACCATAATCTGGGTTTACATATAATAGTTTAGTGAATAGATCAATAGGAGAATTAACATTTCAAATTATTTTGAGAGGAATGAGAAAAATATCATTCCAAGCTAAGATTTTAAAGAACTCATAACAAGAACATCATGATAAGCTTGAACATAAATAAAATAAAATAAAAAATAAAAATCATATGATATTCACAAAAGGCATTCTAGTACAATAAAAATCCCTTGCATAAGTAGGTAAGGTAAAATTGAAAACTAGCATAACTAAGTAATGTGGGATAAATCCTCGCATAATACAAACTAAAAAAAATGAAATATCTAGTTATAACCTATAAAACATAATAAATACATACTTTAAGATTCCCCCAAAAGTGAAGTTAGGGGATAATAATATTCAAAAATGATATACTAACATATCTACAATATGAATTCTAGCAGCAAGGCCATATCAGGTACTCATGTGTAATATATATCCATGGATTAGACAAAGAGAGAAAACATATAGGAAATGAAACTTCCCCAAAAAATGATGTAAAAATAAGAAATGAAGGACTTACTATGGAAAACCTCTAAAGATAATTACTGTTGATATAGAAGTTGTTGATAATCAAATTTGGGATCAAAGATGACCAGTGTTAATGTCAAGATCCTTGACAAAAAGACTGTAAAATATCCATCCACATCGAATAATATTTCTTTTTTTTCAAAAGAAGAACATAAATGGTGTACTAGAAGTCTTCCTATTCCAAAATGGAGGGTGAAGGAGGTAATAGTACAAAGATCTTTAAATCACACCCAAATCATAAGTGTGGCATAGGTCTGTAAAGATCATGGACATGAAATGGATGTAATTCCATGGAAATGGATCAATCATAATAAAGACATGAAGCATTTGCTGAAAGAATGTCCATGGGAAGTGGACTGTAATGATTAATAGGTGTACTCTTACTAGAATGAGTAGAGTCTTCTGAAGTGATATTTTGTGGTGGATTAATATCCTACATATGAATAAAGATAGGTTCTACAAATAGAGGTCCCAAGTTTGGTAGAAACTCATCCCATAGATGTAGCTCAATAAAAAAATAGCAATATCCATCAAGAATATGTCATCAAAAGAAACGATAGTAGGAGGAGAGAGTACATCAATAGAAGAGAAAACCTCACAAATAGGAGGATATGAAGATGGAAAAGAATCATCCACATCACTTTTAAAATATAAATCCTCACTAATAGGAGGAGAAGGAAGTGGAATAGGAGGTGGAGTAAGAGAGGTTTTAGAAAATCCAAAAGGATCAATATCTTTTTCAAAGAAGGCTGCAATAGCATCCCCAAATCCCTTTGGTGATATGGAATCCATAATATGAATGTGTAATTTGTCTAAAATATAAAGGCAAACTAAGTGAATATCCTCATCTTGCATAGATGCAATCTAGGTAATATCTTCCTTATTTGTGAATTTGGAAAGATCACCAAGTACCATTCTCCAAAGGTCTTTCAATTCAAGGTGTATCTTCATTTTTATTTTATAAGTTGTGTAATCTGAGGTGTTGAGGGGCTCCATTATCAAAATACAAGGAAGAAGTTGGGAAGAAGAAATAATTATCCCTGTAAAAGAACAACTCCTAATTCAAAAAATGACAACAAACAAATACACCACCAAAAATGTGTAATCCCCTCCAAAAATTTGGAATTTTATAAAATTATTATATTTTTACAAATTAATGACACCATTGGATAGAGAATTGAAAATTGTACACTTTTGATAAAAACTAAATTCAAATCTAAGTTATGGTTCAAAAGATATAGGTTTTATAATTTTCGTAAATGAGTCAAATTCAATAAAGATGACACCACAAACTAATTTTTATGATCAAATTAGAAAATAACCTATCCTTCCAATTACTCATTAGAACTAGAATTTTTCTACGAATGTCATCATGATAATAAAAGGTATAAATTATCAAACTAATGACCCCTATGAGCTAAAAAGTGTACTATACTTCCTCTTGAGGCAAAATAATAGCTAGTAAACAATAAATAATGAACATAAAACTATTTTTAAGAGGAAGAAATTACTACTATCTATGTCTCAGCAAGTGTCTAATCAATCAAATAGGATGCTACCAAGGGTAAGAATATTTTGAACCAAGGAATCTCCAAGTATGATTAGGCACCAAAGATTAGAAAATGGTTTTAGGGGTCGTAAATGTACTAGAACAAGTCTGTTAGTCTGATAAAAGTGTTAAAAATGGATGTTTGGTTAGCTAAAATAGATTTGAAACTCTTTGACCACTTCTTTGAGTGCTTCGTAGACCAAAAAAAAGGCACATATATCTAAAACTATGAATGGAGTGTAGTCTTCCAATGCATCATCAAGAGGTTAAGAAATAGCTCCACACAAGTCTATAATTTATTTTCCTTTCCAATGCAAACCTCTAGATGTTCTAATGTATAGCTATTATCTTTTAGGAGTACCACTATTAAAAACATCTAATGTATAATTCTAATCTCCATAATAACAAGCATCAATCTCTATAATAAAATCAAATCAAGAATAAGATCTGAACCAAGTTGATTTCCTTCAGGGTTTGGCAATGGATGGATTTATCATAAAAACATAGCCACAACTAGTTTAACTGATGAAAAGGCAAACTAATATCTATAGTAAGTGATACTAGTAGGCTTGAATGGCTTAGGGGCTTATAGTAGGTCGTGTGGATACATCGACCAAGGATGATGCAAAATAAAGGATAAATCAATTATATTCTATATCAAATAGTTTACAATAGATACGTATAAATATGTATAAAATAAAAGAATCCTAACCATGCCATGCATATGGGACTTATTTCCCCAATATAGGTGTAAGGCATAAACACATCATCTGAATGAATGTTGGTTAAACATCTCAAAAAAAATAACACCTAAGTCAAAGAGAATGAAGGTAATATCCTACACCAACACCCCATTTTAAGCATATGTTAGGTGGGTACAATAAAGGATGTAGTGTGAAGACATGTGTACCTATAGATGCCAATCTATCTTATTAGAATAAATACATGTAGAGTCATTGTAACCTCCAAGTCAAAGTAAGAATGGTGTTGAATATGAGGATCATTGAATATGAACACTATGGTCTAGAATATTATATATAATGATGAGTCCAAGGAAGCATTTCTTGAACACCCTCCAACAAGATGGTGAGATGTGAGCATAAAGATTGGTGGGGCTGCCATACTAGTGTTGCTATAAGAATCATCAATAAGGCTACCGATTCAAGTAAAAAAATTTCATACTAGTTCTGATAAATAAATTTATTAAATAAGATACCCATGTATAAATTAGGAATGTAGAAAACAATCAAATAGTGCAAAATACACATATAACTCTCATAAAGTAGAGAAAAAAGAAAAACCCTTTAATAAAAACTCCACAATAAATGAGTGAAAAGAATACGAGAGAGAAATAAATCGTCCCAAAGATGATGTTGAAGTAGTCTACACTCCAAGTACTCAAAAGTCACAAAAGAACTCAATCTACATGAGTGGTCTAAATCCACTACTCAATCATAGAAAAAATAACACTGGAATTCACCAGAATAGCTTCAATCAAGAAGACTAATAGTATTGATGCAAGTGTAAAAGAGTATTGTTCGGCACAAGGAGCACTCAAAAAATAAGTAGGATCTACACCATACCCTCCCCTACCCACCATGCACAACCCCTCTCCCCTTCCTCCCCCCCTCCCCCCTACCACATACTAATGACTATCTGGAGTGATGCCAAAAATATTGTATGTACAGCCCACATAATAGGTGGATTGGAGGGAAAAAATTGCCTATATGCGTTGTCTAAATCCACTACCTAAACATGGAATAAACTAAAACTATAGGCACCAAACTAGCTTCATATGCTATTGGAGACTATCAATTATAAAAAAGCGGTGTCAAAAATATAGATAAGGTCTCTCAAGGAGGATGGATCTAGTGGTGATATGAGAGACAAACAATTGAATAAGTGAAAAGTTGCCCAAAATAGACCATAGAAATGCATGAAGGTAGGCAAGGATGAATTAAACCCCTCCCCCATGGCACTTTATAAATTAGTTTGATTACAATATATCCCATACATAAAACAAAAAACAAGGAAGACATTAGTCTTCACCAGAATAGCTCCAAACAAGGAGACTATCGACCTATCATAGAAGCCATCACAAATCATGAGAGATGCTCCAAAAAATAAGGGAGTAAAAAAATGTCTTCATAAAAGAATTCAAGGTGCTAATAAAAGGGCCTTGATGGAGACATGACATAAATTACAAGTGTGTCAAAGTACCAATGTGCAAACTAGAATAGAGAATATCATACACTAATGGAAGAGAGTGGAAAATGGCAAAAAATGCCATCATGTATGCAAAAAGACACCTAAAATTATCAACTACCAAAAAATGAAAACCTATAAAATCACATGTAAAGGTGTCAAACTTAGTCTAAAATGCATCTGAGATAATGCAAAAGAGAATAGTGGAGTACAAAGTAGTACAATGGGGGCCATAAGGAGAAATAAGAGAGTTTATCTTATTTGTTATCAGGTTTAGCCTCCTATCAAACTAGACCTCCCACTTTGGTCTTTTACAAATGATATAAAAGAAGGTATTTAGCCAAACAATAATCATTCTTTATAATAAGCATCTCCACTTTGGCAATAAACGAATGTTAAAATTTGCCCACCACTTTATAAAGTACTTATCCCCATCATGCAAAAAGAATGTCCTACATTAATAAAAGGTTGCCCCATTAATAAAGTTGATAAAATAACATGTTCTCCATTAATAAAATCCACCCCATAAAGTAAATCCTTGAAAAATAAGGGGCCTGCTCTATGGTTTAAATCACCTCACCAATAAGGTTTTCAACCATAAGTAAATCCACCTCCCTTAATAAAGCATCACCCAACCATGTTCATTTATCACTGAATGCAAAAAAAATATTTATAAAAAGCTTTACAATTTAATAAAATAATGTCACTTCATGAATGACATTAAGCATTATAATAAACAAAGATTTTCTTTTTGAAAAAAATTGTTTCATTAAAAAAAGGATATTTTCTTAAACCATTGAAAGAGAATTAACTTTGTTGTGAATAAGATATTGGTCAGAAATCAGCCATGAGAGGTAAGGAGATCTTAATTCAAACTTTAGAGCTAAATGTAGGTCATATGACATCAATTTTGAGGCTTTGATCTAGGAGAAAGGTAGAAAACCATTGGATGATAAACCTATAGGGATATATGTTCATGTGGAGAATCTTGAGGCATGTTAGATGAAGGTGAGTAGGTTGTTGACTGTGCAAGTTCCAATCTGATCACTTAACCTTTGACAACATACTTCTATCTAGAATGGTAGTTTTCATCCTTACAAGAGGTCACACACATTATTTGAATTAATAGGTTCAAGCATAAGGTGGAAATATAGATCTAAAAGGATAACTTTTATAGTGGGAAGCTCGTGGAGGATGGCTATGGCTATGAACAACTGGTAGCATAAAGGTATCATGAAAATATGAAAGAATCCACCATGGATGCTTGTCTTATTCACCTAGTGACTATGAAAGAGCACCTTGTCTAGTAAGTATGATGAAGACTTGCAGTTGAAACCAAAAAAAAAATTCACCATCTAAAGACTGCCACAATACTAGACACAAGGCACATTGACCAAAAAATAAAAATAAACCCATGTAGAGTTCAAATTATTATCAGGCCTACCATTCAACTTTATTTCACAAATCAAATGACACATGAAGATAGAGAAATGATGATTAAGTAGAAAAACAATTTTATCTCACCCACATTCAAGGTTCATTCCAGCTTGAACTTTCTCATGATACAGTAATGATGATTTATGTATGGCCTAGCCCAAAAAATACCATAATAAAATAAATGGAATAAAAAGATAATAAAATAATATTTTAAATAAATTAAATGAAAATACAAGGAAAATCAAATGATATTATATTTTAATGTTGGATGATATAATACTCTTGATGGTAAGTCTATCTTTTCATTTCAAATGTATTTCATTTATTTTGCATATTCTTTCTATTATACTAGACTACTCTATTTTGCCTTGTCTTTTCAATTCATTTATTTTATTAAATACCATAATTTAAAGATAATATTGTAGATAAATGAAATGAAAAGACAATGTAAATAAAATGATATTAATAATCATGCTAGTAAAATAAAAATCTCTTGCATAAGTAGGCAAGGCAAAACTTGAAACTAGCCTCATTAAGTAACGTGGGATAAATCCTCACATAAAACAAACTAGAAAAAATAAGAACTACCTAGCTATAACCTAGAAAACATGAGAAATACATACACTAATTTTTTTATGGGAGAAATCCTATGGGTTTTTTATATTTGATATAGTTACCAATTACAGAATGAGTTAGTGATGATGCAGAAGCATTGTATAACATATATAACATCAAAAAAAGAAGTAAGAAGAAATTTACAAGAAACTAAAAAAAAAGTAAAGAAACATCATATGTCATAATAATGTCAAAAATATTTGAATAAATATATTTAGTGATGATTTACTTGAGGCAAGAGAGATTTTCAATTTAAACATACATAACAAATTGAAGTATAAGAAAATTGGATTGTGCAAAATTGTGAAAACATTAATGACAATGTTTATGAAGTGAGTTTACCATATAATTTTGATATCTCTCTAGTATTTAATGTTTCAAATTTATATTAATGGTGAAGGTGAATAAGATGAAGAAGTAGATTGGCAGCAACAAGTGCCAAAGAAGAAGACAAAAAAGATAGTGCAAGTTCTGCATAAAAAGATAGTAAACACAAGTCAAGGAAGTTATGACAGGTGTTTACAATGGTGGAAAGGATTAAAATAGTAATAAAACAATTGAAATAAATAATGGGATCTAAAGAATATTGATAAGATCAAATGGTAGTAGTACAATCAGATCAATTCGTATGAGCTAAGTTATTTGCAACCAAAGTAGAATGACATAGAAAAAGAGGTTGAACTTCAAAATGGCATCACTTTTGATCCATTGCTTTATTTGAGACCATCTTCATACCAAAATGATTGTTTCAAAATTTTCAATGCATATATAACTTGCACTTATGGTTATGAGACATTTTAAATCTTTTTTGGAAGCCATATGTGACCACCTAAGGGTCTAAAATTATAGTTTAATATTATTTTCAATATTTATCTGAATTGATAAATTATTTGTTTTTGTAAATTGACTTGAATTTAATTTGATATTCATTTGATAGGTTAATTTTAGTGTTAAGTTTAATTTTGGAGATTTTTAGATATGTGTACATTTTCATGTGAAACTTATTAAAAATACTAGCTATTAAAAATAGCAGGTCAAGTTTTATTTATTTTTATATTTCTAAATTTTTCAAGTCAACTCCAATTTTGAGTTGATGCTCATTTATGCATGGTTTTTAATTATTTAAATTATTAAATATGAATCAATACATGTTTATATTTAATAATCTTTCCCTATTGTTAATTTTATTGTCTTGATAGTGTTCGGGTTCATTATTTTGTTTCTTTACTAAATATAATTTTATTTTTTTGAGATTGCCTCCTAAAACTATACATTGTATGGTTCATGTTTGATCTCGTGACACCCTTGTTTTGTCTCTCTTGTGTCTTGTTTTCTAAATTTATCAATGTTTATGACTCAATTTGTGTCATCCTACGTATTAATTTGGTCCTAAATTTAATTTGACAACTATATAAATATAAAGGTATGTTAGTGCATGTAAGACAAGATGAGAAACATACAATGCATGAATGATAAGATAATTTTAAAATTAATACTGAAGACTTTGTTCAAGATAAAATATTGAGCATTTATAATAGGATTTAATTCCTTAATTTAAGTGTTCATTTGCATGTGCAACTTATCGTAATAGCATTAAAATTCATATGGGATTAGGCCTTGGATCCAATGAATTCTTACTAAAGTGTATTGAGTGGTGTCTTATAAAATTTTACCATAACACAGGCCTAAAAATAATGAAGAGATAACAAAATTTCACCATTGATTCTGTAGACATCCCATTCCTAACACCATTTATGTTAAAATTGTCAGTCTTACTCGAATTGCACTCAAATGCACACTTTAGGTCAAAATCCATAAAATATCCTTAATGGTTTGAACTTATCATTTACAAATACCATTTTAGGTCAAAGTATACCTAATTAGAGTAATGAATTTATGGGTTGGCTAACTTTGATTAGAGCATTTTGAGTCAAAATGACTATTTCACCATTTAGTGCTCTAGATCACTCTTTTCTTCTAAATTAATTAGTACACATCATGTACCTTTGTTATTTTCTATTGGCAACATCCTAAATGGAAATATGGTTCTAATGCATCTATCTTCACCTTCTAATTCTTCTTGAGTCAATTACAACCCATTAATATGACTTTTTGACCATGTTGATTAGTTGAGGGTCAATTTTCAAATAATTACACAAATGTTGATTAACCTTGCTTAAGGCTAATTAATCCAAACCAAGGGCTTAAGTGGATTTTCCATGAGAGTTGTTGAATATTTATTTTCAAAAATCAATTATTATTATCTACATCATCTAGTGATGTCATCTATGGGGTGGCATCCATAAAGCCATAAGTGCATAAAATATCAAGATTATGGGTCAGCGATGCATAGTTAATGCCTCCCATTCCTCTTTAATGCCCCTTCTTCCAAGGTCATCTTGAGGATAATTATGGATTTAATTCCAAATATTAGGATTATCCTCAACCACACATCTTCATCTCAAGATGGATGGTTGAGTTTGATCTTGACCAATCTCAAAAATATATAAATAGAGAAGCCATGGACATCATTTCTAAGCTATTTTGGTGCAAGGTTATTATGCTCAAATATTTTCAAAGCTTGAAAGTTACAAATTTATAATGCTAAATTGTTTCTAAAAAGTTTCATTGATAGGCTATTTTAGTGATTCCAAATCTAGAGCCTAGGTTTTGTGGAGTGTTCTTGAGGCATCGGAGGAGCTTACCACCATTGTTAACAAAGACAAGGATGCTTGATCAAGGGAGAACATATTTTTGAGCCACATGTTCGTGGTGAATCCATTTGGAAAGGTAATATGGTGTTTCTTTCTTTCATTTATTTCTTGTTATCCTTTTTAATTCCCATACAAATAGATAGGATTGGTTAGTTATTTATTTATACATATTTCATTGTTTATGGAATAATACTTGACTAAATTGTTTTGTAATCCTCTCTACATCTTGGCATGCCTGGTGGGATACGATGCATCCTACACCTAAAGGAGATCCTTTTGCAACCTTAAAAAACTCATTTGAGCTCTTAAAACTCTTAAAAATTGGCTTTCTAACTTTATTTTGCCATTTTTGGTCGCCATAGTTTTTACACAATAACTGACATTGATAGAAATACTGACATTAGCTACTTGCTTAATCAACATCGGTCATAAGGACTGACATCAGTCAGATCTCAATTGGCTATAACTGACATCAGTATTATTGACCAACGTCGGTCACTATTTTTTTCCAAAAACAATGACATGAAACCTACTTTTCCAAAGTTTCTTATTTCAAACTCAAAAAAGCTTCAAAGCTAAAGGACATGCTAACAATTTTACTATAGGACCAAGCAGGATATTTACTCCAAACATATTTAAATCACTTTTTCATGCTTAAATTTGGATTAGGAACTTTGTTTTGGGGATTAACAAATAATTTAAGTGTCTTTGGTAAATGTTTTCAAAGTTTACAACTAAGACCAAGGGTTGAATGAACACCACCAAATATTTCATTTGGGTTTAAAATTGAACACACTTGTCAATTTTTTCTTACAATAGTTGTTTAGATTAGTATTGTTTAGCAAAAAGAGGTATGTTACGTGCATACTCTTCCATTTATCCCCTATAGGGAACCCTTGGAATCAAAAGCGTCATTCTTACTGTAAATAGCTTAGTCCAAGGCTTAGAAATAATGTTTTCTAGAGCACTCCTTAAAAACTCGCTAAAGTTTGGGTGATCTTGAAAACGACCCTAAAGTCTTTCTATTTTCATGCTTTCTTTATTTTTATACAATTTGGCTTGCGAGGGGGACTTCATCACCTCCCACAAGTTATTTAGGGAAGCTTTGACCCAAGGTTTCATCTCTTGGCATTGACTTCATTTGACTCTTTTTAGAGTTGCACATGAGATGTAGTGGTACTTTGGACATTGTAATACATTGAGCAAATAACAAGATGTAGTGGTTATATAAAGGACTAGACCTTTATGCAACAAGCTCAGTGATACATACCCAAAATTTGTGATTTTTTTTTGCATTATTTGACGTGAAAGTCATTATGTAATTGATTCCCCTACAAAAATTTGAAATCTTGTTAATTTAGTCAACCCCACATTGTCATACCCTTGCTAGGATTTGGATGATTATACTTAGTACATTTTGGTCATTATTTTCTTGGTATGCTTTGAGGTTCAAAATTGTCTATTTTTTCATAAGCCATGTCAAAATCATGTATTTAAGTTAAGAAGGGTAGCATTATGCTACCCAAATTATATCAAATATTTTTTGACTTTGAGTTTTTGAAACATAACCATTGACCGCATTATTTGAGTATGATTATGTCATTAGGCTACTCAATTTATTTCAAAACTTGTTTACCATTGTATCAAAAACTATTTATTTTAAACCATCTTGTATATACTATTTGAACCTTTGTCTTGTGCCATCATGTTGTTCGATCTTGTCTAGCTTGTTTGGTCCAATCCTAGTCTTCAACATTACATTTTTAATTAACCTTTTTAAGTTTGGATCTAAACATTGATTGATTTTTGTTTAAGCCTCAATTCATGGGGTTGTTACATAGATATTTTTATTTTGGGTTGCATAGCTTTGGTTAAATGATTACCTAATTTTTAACACTATTGATTGTTTGTTTATGTAAGGGCCTATCCTCATCAAATTTTTGTGACTTTATCTAGGAAAACATAACCTTTCTTTGAAAAATGTTTATTTAGATATTTGACGTTAGGCTGTTTTATGCCAAATCTTAGCATAAACTACTTTTGAGATGCAGCTTCACCCCTTCGACCAAGTTGAACCTAGTTTGAACCATTTATCCTGTGGATCATTTTTCAGGTTTGTAGAGCTTTAAGTCTTTTTTGTTTTTGAAGATTTCTTCATTAAATGCAGATATGTCTAGCTACACTTGTGGTGCAGTCATGGATAGTTCAACTTATGATAGAATGATTGCACAAAATGACTTTTATGACTTTAGTCAAGACCCCTATGGTGATAATATGGTTTGTGAGATAGATTTCTATCCACCTCACAAAAATCAGTCATGGGAACATAATCAAGATCCAACTTATGATCCAACTCATGATAAAAATGATTGTGTTTATCAAGAAGACTTGGATGCTTTAGCTTCTGTAAATAATCAGACTCCAAAATGCACCAAGATCACCATTTTAGGACCTCCTCCTTTGGTTCATATGAGTGACCAAACTAAGAAGCGTCCAGTTGTTACCATTCTTGGCCCATCACTAATTTTTGATGAACCTATTATTGAAAAACCTCCATTTGATGAACCAATTGTTTTTTATCCCTTCTTCAATAGTCTAATCTTTGGAGAGTCCATTACTGAACCACAAACCAAAGTTTTTGCTAAACCAAATGTTCCCCACTTTAGAAATTTTGTGCCAATCTTCAAGCCTAAACAAGAACCATTATCTCTTCAAAATCCATCTGATGAGGATCAAAATGTGTTCAAAGTTGATCTTTTATAGCCAATTATGAACCAAAACCAAAATGTTATTATTGAAACACTCATTTCTGAAAATATAAACTATGATAAGTTACATATTCATATGTTACCCATTTTTAAAGAGCCTCATCTCCTTGACAAGCCAGTCTTGGTAGAGTTGTCTCTTGATTTGTTCCCACTCATTGAGGAGTCTCACTTTGATATACATGATTTTATCGAGACGTCCCTTGAGTGGTTCTCTCTTTTTGAGGGGCTTCACTTAGATGAGTTAGTCTATGTTGAACCCGTCCAAGATGAATTAGTTTTTATTGATCCCTTTATGCCATCACAAGCCATTACATGTTAAAAAATTAGCATTCAATAGAACATTATCAAAACAACCATATTAGATGAAGAATCAATATTAGAGCTAGGTTTCATTTTTGAAATGACATTGGATTTAACATCAAAAATATACTCAACATTAGTTGTGACATTGGATTCAAAGTTCCTTGCTTTAGAATCAGTCAAAAATAGATTATCATATTGGTTGTTACAACATTGGTTACAATTACCTTGCAGATCAATTTGAATATATTTGTGATCCTTATATGGTTTTTGAGGATGATTACTTTAGCATCGACACTAGTTATCCTATTATCTTCAATGAGGATTGTGCTACCTTTCACCATCCCATTATTACCACCCAAAATAACCATTATATTGATATTCCACATCCCATAAGTGTCGATTAGGAATGATAGAATCACACTTTTTTGAAATGTATCCATGGTGATATAGAAGTTAAAGAAGAGAAAGGAGGCCAAGACCACATTAATATAGTAGAAGAACACTCTCCTAGTGAAACCTTTTTAGAGGTGCTAGGGGACAATCAAAGTTAGAGCTCAACATCTCATAGTGAAACCTTTTAAGAGGTGCTAGGGAAAAATCAAAGTCAAAATTCAACATTCCTTAGTGAAACCTTCTAAGAGGTGTTATGGGATGATCAGAACAAAGTCATTGGTGAAAACCCCATTGAGGTGCCAATAGTTGAGCACAAAAGTTCTTCATTATTTACTAAAGATAAAATCAAAGATTAAATAAAAATAACTTCCAATCTATAGCATAATCAGATGGTAGCTACAATCTGATGGTCCTATCGAGATCATCTTCAGAGGTCTTCAGCCTTACCACAACCAAAATTATGTTGAATCTGGCATCAGCAACATTACGTGTGACTAAAAATCCCAATTCCATTTATTTCCCCCTAATTATACCTTCCATTATCCCCCACCTATTTATTACCCACTTATCTCATTTATCCTGTCATTATTTACTATCACTGGGCAATACTTTCTTTTATCGAGGTTATAAGGATATCTTGTCTTGACATTTGAAGGAAGTAGATCAACAGTCTATGAAGATCATGAACACATTATTGAGATTGAGATTAGCAATAAATTCTTAAAAAAGTAATTGTTTCGAAAGGCTGTTGGATAGCAACTTATATAGTTGATCTTTTTTTTTGTCTCACATATTGACTAGGATGTACATCTCCTTGTTAGTAGGAGCAACAAAATCATTTTCTTCATCTACCATTCACCAATTTTCCATTACCATGCCTTGTCTCTTGGGGAATAGTCTCTTAATTGACTTCCCCTCATGTTGATGATTATTATATGTTACATGATAAATCAAATGATATTTCACTTAATAATAATGTTAATACATATTATGATTATGTTCATAGTTCCCCTTTGAAAGATAAAATATGTGAACAAGTTGATTATAATGATAAGAATACTAGTGTTATTTATTCTATTTCAATAGAATGTAATATGACTTTTCAAACTAATGATATAATAAATGCAAAAGAACCTCTTAAGCCTACCATTATTAGGGAATAATTTATTCTTAGACATTCTTATCCTATTTGAAATAGTGTACCAATGGCTAATATTAATATTAAAATTTAATTATTAAATGAGCCCCTTAAAGATACTAATATGATTTCACAATAGGTTATTTATTTAATAAATGTTGTTGGTTCTCTAAAAGATAAGGTGCATCAACTCACATTGGAAATCAAGGCATATCATTTTTGGGTTCATTCAAATGCTATAAATGGTAACCCTATAGAGCGTAATATTTTGTATGCACCATTAATGCCTGATTTTAGATACCAACATTTTATAATTTCAATGGAAGTGGGGATCCTTATTTACATATCATTGATTAAATTTTTTTATGAATGGTTTTAATTATAGTAGGATATTGTTACAGTTATTTATAAAGACTTTAGAGGATGATGCATTAATTTGGTTTCACCATTCTCTTCCTAGTGGGTCTAGGTAAAAAAAATAGATTTTTTAATTTTGTATTTCAACTCAAATTTTGAGTTGAAGTTTATTTAAATACTATTATGTAATGTTTTTGAAGTATTCAATGAGAACCATTAGAGATTAATGTTTCACAAAAGCATGATTATTGGGATATTTGGTTTTCTGTTATGCTAGTTCTTGGATTCATCAACAAAGTATAAAGTTTAAACTCATCTGTTTCTCCCTCTTCTTCTCAAAGTGAAATTATTTATATTTAAAATGTTAATGATACCTTAAAAAAATTAGATAGTGTAATTTCATCACCTTCTCCCACTTATTGTGAAAATGAAAATGTTGATTTTGAAAGGATAAAAAATGATGATCGTAATTTGAATTGGAATGTTGATGATTATTGTGTATAGTGAAGAGGAAAATGTTTCAAATAACCCTATAATAGTCTCTTAATTGACTTCACCTCATGTTGATTATTATTATATGTTACATGATAAATCAAATGATAGTTCACTTAATGATAATGTTAGTGCATATTGTGATTATGTTCCTAGTTCCCCTTTGAAATATAAAATATGTGAACAAGTTGATTATAATGAAGAGAATATTTGTGTTATTTATTCTATTTTAGTAGAATGTAATATGACTTTTCAAACTGATGATAAACTAAATACAAATGAACCTCTTAAGCCTAACATCATTATAAAAGAATTTATTCGTAGACATTCTTCTCCTATTTGAAATATTGTACCAAAGGCTAAGATTAATATTAACATTAAATTATTAAAAGAGCCCCTTAACTATACTAATATGACTTCACAATGGGTTATTTATTTAAAAAATGTTGTTGGTTCTCTACAAGATAAGTTACATTAGATCATATTGGAAAGCAGGGCATATCATTTTTGGGTTCATTCAAATGCTATATATGGTAACCCTATAGTATGTAATATTTTTTATGCACCATTAATGCATGATTTTTAGATACCAGCATTTGATATTTTCAATGGAAGTGGGGATCCTTATTTACATATCAGAGATTAAAAAAATATATGAATGGTTTTAATTGTAGTTGGATATTGTTACAGTCATTTATAAAGAATTTAGAAAATGATGCATTAATTTGGTTTCATCATTCTCTTCCTAGTGGGTCTTTACATACATTTGTTGAGTTAAAGGATGTATTTATTATGTGCTTTATTTAAAACAAATTAGCCAAATTTACATATTGGAGATTACCCTACATCAGAGAAAGTTAGAGCTAGATTTTTATTATATCTTATGATTTAATACATGTATTCAATAGTTAATTTATAGACTAACAAATTTGGAGACACAATGAATATTTTTTCAGGGTCTCATGTTTCCTCTTAAGGAAAATTTGTATGAAACACTTAAATAATTTCAGTCTCTTTGATATAAGACTATTTCATTAGAGGAGAAATTAGGACTTGTATAAAAAATAAAGAAGCAAACTTTGATTTTGACTTATTACCACCATATTCACTGAAAAAAGTTGAAGAGCCTAATCCACTCCTTCCTAAAGAAAAGATTCAACAAAAACCATCATTTAAGGTGCTAAATAAAGTTCAGGCATCATTTTTCGTATCAGCTCCTAAAGTAACTAAATCACCTTATGTTATAAAGTTTCCTATTTAGTTTGATTCATTCATAGATATAACTCATTGCATTATCTATACATAATTGGATAGGAAGCTGATTAAAATTCCTTGTAATAATTATCATCCACCACATTAATTTTATAAAATCAAAAACATACCCTATTGCAACTATCAACACATTAATTATCATTGGGATAATGATTTTTGTGCATTTAGAAATAGGGTTTAGTAGTATGTTGAAAAATTTATTGTCACATTTGCTAAGATGACATCTAGGTCTCCTTATCATTGTTATAATAGATAATACTCTACCATGACTAAGTTAGCCCATGGCATTCTTGTTAAAGAACCAATGGTACCTCATCATTTTACTATAAATGCATCTATAAAACAAAGTTTTGAGATGTTAGTTGTACCCCTAGTTCAAAAAAAGTTATTTAATTCAGTATATAAATCCAAACAAACATATAGCAGTGTTGTGCTAAAAGGAAATAAGAATCAATCAACCTTGATTGTGTGACAACCAATAAATATTTTTTTGACATATGTTACACAGATTCCTACTACAATTATTCATAGTTCATGATAGTTCCAAAACCCGAGTACAAAGATTCAAATATGCAGGATGATTAGTATGGTTCAAATTTATTATTTCCTTCAGGTTGGTTATATGATTATTCAGGTTTAATATAGTTCTCTACATGATTCCTTGATGCACATTAAAATCATATTTTAAAATTCTAATATTTTAACATGCAATAAAATTAAAACATACATTCAAAATAACCATGTGACAAATCCATAAGATAATTTAACAAAATTTTAAATAATGTATAAGCTTGTATGTATGTACATACATACATGCATGTGTGTGTGTGTGTGTGTGTGTGTGTGTGTGTGTGTGTGTGTGTGTATACATATATATGTTTGTGTACATACATACATGCATACATACATACATACATACATGCATGCATACATACATATATGTGGGTACATACATACATACATATATTATCCAGCAACATGACATAAATGCAAGTTTATCACTCGATAATGTAAGAATGCTCAGCATGAGCACAACCACATATATAATGTAGAGCTAAATACATCAGATAAAATGAAACTTTGAAATAATACGGAAATTATAACACCCTATAATACTTATTTACCAAGTTTAGATTTCTAAGGTTCCAGTTGAAAGAATGTGGAATTGACAAGAAAGATGAACAACTTTTTCTGTTGATACTCTCTAAATTAGGTCCAAAGTAGTCTGTATTTCTGATCACTTTCCATGCCAAAAAAATTGCTCTTGGAGCCACATATAATATGTCTTCTTTAGATACCTTTGTTTTAGAATTGACTTAGGAGCAAGACAATTTGATATAGATGGGCACAGTGAAGTCTTCAAAATCTCATGAAATTTTTGCTAAGAAATAAAATACTTCAAACAATAGAGAGAAGAAATATATAAAAAAAGGATCAAGAGAAGGATGTATATCCTCCCACTTACAGATCAAACAATGAGAAGTCTTATTTCAGTGTTACTCCTAAGAAATATGTGATCAAATGTGATTTTTTATCAATAAAGTATGATGAAATCGAATGTTCAAAGAAGCAGATTGACCAACTAACTAAGATGCTCAAGAAGCATAATATTAGTGCCCCAAGATTGGGTTTGTATACACATAGTATTTTCAAACTTTTATCAATTACTAACACTTTGTATCTTGTAGGAACCCATTGATTCTCAATATCTCTAAGTGCATGCCCTAAGGGGTATATTAGGAAAGGGGTGGGCAGACCATTGGTGCTTTACAGAATTGTTATCCCTTTTGCCACTTGTTATCTACACATTTGTCTCCTAAAAAACTTATCACTGAGCTTTTTCTTCTCTATTACACCCTCCTCCAGTAACTTTCCACTTTCATTTACCTTTTCCCTATCCTAAATCCGCTTTTAATAATTTTAAAACTATGTTGGTTGGGTCAACCCTATATTGTTTTATCATGAACCCACAATGTTGATGTAGTTCATTTTTAGCATGGGTTATTATCTCAACATTACTAAGTCGATTGGGTTAACCTTTTTGGATAGAAATTTTGTAAGGGTTTAGGATTAGAGTTGCCTATATATACAAGTTCACTTCACCAATGTTGAGAGAAGAGAAGAAGTAAGATAGATTGTGCATTTGATTATCCACCATTCTACTTGAGAAACAAGGTTAGGGTTTCATAATTTCATTGGAGATATAGATATTGTCTTGTGGAGAAGTATTTTAGATGCATTGATAGGTTGTATAGCTTAGATCTGATTTATCCTTGTCATCCTTAAAAACCATAAAAACCTCTTGTGAAGCACATTGGCCAAGTGAGATATTGAAGCTCATCAGGTTCATCTTCAAAGGTAAGTATTCCTAACTTTATTCCTCCTTTGTAAGAATAGATAGATATGTATTTTTACTTATTTTCCATGCATTAGTATTATATATACATTGATGTGAGTATATGTCTCTTATGTATGTTTACTTTTATTTGTTTATAACCCCCACTTTGTGTCACAAGATTTGGTGAGTGCTAGATTAGATTTTCTTTGCTTGTTATTAGTTTAATGAGATATTGAAACACATAACTCCATTAAGGTTATTGCAATATTATGCTTGACTGAAGGCTTTGGAACCCTCCCTAGCATAGTGTATTGTTGTAAGATATCCTCTAATTAGGTCTAGAAAATCCTCATATTGGTCATGTTCTTGATTATCTAATATATCCCCAATCACAATTGTATGCTATGATCTATCTTCATCGAGTTAGTATTGATTTATAGACATGATGCATTTCTAATTAAATATAGGGTTCACATGCCTCTGCTTTTGTCAGAATGGTCTTTTATCTGGATTGAGTGGGATAGTATGAGTTATTACCTTTGGGTTGAATAATTTGATGTCTCCATAGGCCCAAGAAATTATCTTTATAAATTAGTAATAACTTTTAAAGTTTCTCAACCTCTAAGTCTATCTAATCAAGACCTATGTTGATAGTTTGAGGTCTATCCTAAGAAGCAAGGTAAATTGTTTGGCATTTATGATTTAAAAATTTGGGTTTCTCAATCAGGGGAGTAGGATCAAATGTGTTAAATACATTTTCTAGAGAGATTCTCCCATTTGGGATTTAATTTCCTTAGATATTAATAACCTCTTGTTTGTCAAGTTTAGCTTTGGGATTGTCCCTATCTGATTTTTCAATTATTTGGGATTCAAATTATCCAACATTATTAAATAATTGTAAATTCTTTTGGTGATATTCAATTACTTGGAAATTTGTTACATTATCTAGAATAGAGGGAAAATGGACTAATTATATAGAAAACTCTTGTAACTTAGTGTCATCTAAGGGGGTTAAGTTCACAAATGAGGATGATAGTGAATTAGTAATATGATTATCTTCCCTGCGGATATGGATTAGATTGAATGTATTAAACACTTTGATTAAATCCCATACTTTATGCTTATAACTTTTGAGGTATGACAATTTGCACTAAAATTTGCTTCTTACTCAATTTACAATAAGTTCTGAATCATTGAATACTTTCAATTCTTTATCCTTGTGTCTCAATGTGAATTTTAATCCCATGATCAATGCTTCATATTCTACCAAATTTTTAGTGCATGGAAATTATGACATATAAGTGTATAGATGTTTCTTACCTTGGGTATCAATTAGTAAAATTCTAGCTCTATAACCTTGATTGAAGAAGGCTCCATCTACATATAATAACCATAACCTAGGTAGCTATGTGTTGTCATCAATCTTGCCTTTAGCTAGCTTTATTTCTAAAGTGTAGACTCCTAAATATAAAGCTACTAAGTTTAACCTCTCATTAATCATGTTATATTTAGTTATCATATGCTTTTTACGGGGTTCCATATGCACTCTTATCTAGTTATCTATGCCCTTCTAAAGCAACCACATGTGAGAGAAGTCAGTGACCATGTATCCATTCAATTATTTGGATCAATATTAGCTAAGTATCATTTTGTATGCCTTGGGTATGTCTATGACTTGTATATCTATGAATTTTTAGATTCTAGGATCTAATTATAATTGAATGTGAAACTACCTTATCTGGATTAGATATATTACAAAAATATGGAGATATGTCTATACACATTGACAAAGCAATGAACATTTCTCTTTTCCTCAAATTTCATTTTGCTTCCATTATCCTAGATGAGATTTTGCTTAGTTTGAATGATCCTCTAAGCATCAAAATCAATGATATACAAGTCAAGCGTGCTTTGGTTGATGAGGGTTCAGGTAATTGTGTTGCTTCCCTTAACTTCATTAAAACTCTTAGATACTCTGAGTGTAATCTTAAATCCACACAACACATGTCAATGTTATGACCGAAGGTAAATTCCTCTAGGTTGCGTGTGGCTTCCTATCATCATTCATCGCATTACTATTCAAGTGAAGGTTTTGATATTTAACTTTCCCCTTTCCTACAATATCTTCCTTGGTAGGCCTTAGACTTATCACATGAGGGTTTTTGCCTCTTCTTCCAGCCAATGTGTCAAGTTTCCCCATAATGGTGTTATCTATAGGATTCAAGGAGACACCAACCTTTGGAATTTTGAATAATTCTAATAACATGTTGTATTCAAAATTCCAACCCTTGAACCATTGCTAAGTGTTCCATTTTAAGAATCAATTTGTTTTAATTTTCTCATTAACTCTACTCAAGGTTATCCTAGTCACCCCAAACTCATCGAGAACATACTACCTAACCTCTTAGACTCTGATGATGATGAGCCAAATGAGATCAACCTCAAGATCATAACTTTATATCTCTCTCCTCATCTCATTTCCCAGCTTCCATTGCCTTTGAAGCCATGTTCCTGCTAGCCACTTATCAATGATATACCCATGGCACTAACCAAAACTCAACATTCTATTCATCACACCACTTTTGATGAGAAGGTCATACCTACCTGTACCATTGACATTCATACACTTGATTATGATAATATTTATACTTTATATGATCCATTTCCAGGAGGTATTGTCCAAGCTAGCGATGGTGATATCCTTTGTTATCATTCTTCTTTATTTTAGTCTTTATGTTCCTATTATCACATTTCATCTGATATATTTTCTAATTATAACATTATTCATTTTATTTTTAGGGTAGATATGGATAATTTGCATGGTACACCTCTAGTTTCCATAGAGCCTCTTAAGAGCATGATTATGGATCATGCTATGATGGTCCCTATCACTTTACTAGATATCAGGATCCCTATAGCCTGTTTCCCTCAGAGATGTTTGCTACCACCCTTAAGCCTTATGTGCATCCTACTTATCCCTTATCTAAGCTTTGTTTGGATCCTACTCCTAATCTACCCTTAGCTAAGCCTCACCCTACATCTAATTTTATTTCTTCTTCAACCAAGCCTAAGCTAGTCTCTCCACCAGCCCCACCTCCCATTGGTGATGACTTTCTTCCTTTAGTGCAAATTTATCTCCTACATGCCCAATGGCTGATCACCCTTATGGTGATATTCAAAAATTTTAAATCATTAAGAAATATGTTATTAGTTATACCAACCTTCCTCATATCTTGCTTCTACTCCTATTAGTAAACCCATAAAATCTACTAACAAGTGTATCTTTTGTTTTTATGGCATAGATAATTATTCCTCCACCCACTGTCAAAATATTTGACAATATATCAATACACTATGTCCTACCCTTTGTCATCCTAAAGACAAGACTATACCTCATCTCAAGTTATTAACTATGTATATTCTAAAATATGGAGAGGTATACTATCTTTAGCATCAGTGTCATAATCCTCTAGTAGCATCTTCATGATCACCCTATGACCATTATTACACCTATTAATCCCCCTCCCATAGGTCATCCATATAATAAGGCTCCTTCCACTTCACCTATGGCTCTCACTCCACCTGTGGCTCCTACTCTACTTGTGGTTCCTTCTTCACTTGTGGATCTTACGCCAACTGCATCCTCTCCCCCACCTGTAGTCCCTTCTCCACTAGTGGTGCCCACTCCTCATCTCATGACTACAATTCTTAGTCTAGCATCTATCCCCTTTATTAAGTATTATGTGTATGAAGTCCTTCATGAGCATGATACTTTTGCAATACCTACATTTTTTAGAGGAGATTTGATGAGCGATCTTTTCATAGTTTTCCCTGAGGATCGATAAGACTCATGTTGTAGTTAGGGTCCAACTTCATAGAGATATATCAGATGTTATGGATAATATTTATGGATAGATTTATCAATATTTATGAACATAGCATGGTGTTCTTTCACTTTCATCTTCATTATGATTTTGGATTGGACATGTGATCCATTTTTCTTTATATATCTTATATTATTTGACATTGTGTCAAATTTTTCTTCACTTTTCTATCTTACATGGATATTTATATTTCACATATGGTTTCATTTATTTCATTTTCTCTTATGGATTCTTTCACAATCTTATCTTTAGGAGTTCATTTATTTCTATAGATGTGTTTATCTTTTCTTATGATTGTTTGCTACCTTATCTGAACAAGATGGATAATTATTATTGTAACTTGGTTATACAAACCTTTCTTCCCTTAGTAATATTTATTTTCCATGTGATCAGTTAGCAAAAAAGTCATCTCATTGTCATTCTATTTTACTGATCCACTCTGGATATCCCTTTATTCCCTTATTTCCTTTCACAAACTAAGCATACACATGGTTGAAACTTGAGATAACATACCGGTTTATAGGTAATCCTAAGTGTTTAGTCAGTCATGTCTTTGGATACTTAGCTTCATGTATCCAAAGTCTAAATCTCATTCGTATGTATCACTTTTATCCCTCATGTTAGCTAATCCAAATCTATATGGAGGAGGAATCTTAAAAGCCATAAAAATTCAAAAGCCAAATCATTTAAATAAAAGGTTATAATGCAAAAAGAAAACATTTAAATTTCAAAAATGAAATCACACTAAAAGACATGATTCAAAGCACACATCATTTTTCCAATTGAAGATCAAACTCTATAATTGGCCTCATGATAGAATCAAGGTCCATTGGGGTATGGTAGGCTAATAGATTGGCAAAGAAGAATAAAAAAATCTTATAGTGCTACTTACTTTCTCAGATAAGTACCTAATCTTCAGAGTAGACTAATGGCTCTATAAGAGGTCCTGAGGAATGAAGAATATGTTTTGAGAAGGTAGGTCCATTTTAATTTTCTTGTTCATACAACCTACATGAGTCAGTCTTAGTATCTCACTTATTTGTCTATCTCGATTTGTGTTTATTGTGAATATGTATCCTTTGTATTTTGATGGTCACTAGCCACTTAGTATCTTTTTGTGTACTTAATGTGCCTCATGTTTCCTAAGGTCTTCTCATAGATGCCTATGTTATGATTTTTACATTCCCTTTTTCATTTAAAACATGCTTAATATTTCTTCTTGAAAAATATTATTATTTTAAACTGATTACTCCCCTAGGAGTTTCATTTGTGAGTTGCAATGTAAGACCATGGATTAAGACTCAACCTTCCTCACAAATTACCATATTATAAAGATCTTTTAAAATCATTTTCTCAATTGTTTCCACCTCATTAGTGTTCCCTTTGTAATTTGTAGTATAAGACCATGGGTGGAACTAGGCCTTCCTCATAAAATATTTCAATACTCAAGTCACAATGAAATTACATGTATCAAATTTGAGATAAGTAGTAATTGATTATGAACTACACATCATTGACATACTTTTCATCTTGATATAGTATGTTTTATGCTTGATTCATTAACCTTTCACTTTTATCTTCTTATTTTATGATTGCATGTATGTTTACAACCATTTTGTTAAATTTTTCATGCCTTCCAGTTTGAATTAGTGTGATCATTTTAATTTCATTTTTGTCTTTCTTTTTATACTTCTCAATGTGATTTAGTATGATTGATTGACTTAATTTTTTTTATTTTTTTATTATGTAATTTTCATGTGTTTTCCATATTATTTCATTATTTTCATACTTCCCAATGTGATATAGTGTGATTTTATTTGTTTTAACTTGGTGCAAATCTTCTACATGGTTTAAAAATATTTGTTATCCCTTTTCACTATTTTTGGTCTATTATATTTAGTCATCATTTGTTATTACACATTTCCCATTGTGATACAATGTGTAGTACATTTGCTTTTGATTACTTGTATTTTTCCAAGTAGTTTTTGCCTTTTTTTTGTAACCATGCATTTGTATCACATAATGCTAGAAAAGAAAACACAAAACATATATTTCCCATAGCATATACAAAAAAAGATAAATAATTGTGGTAGAAAGAAATATTTACATGCATCAACATCCACAACCAAATACAACTCATAAGATCAAATCCAGATATAAATCTGGATTTGATCTTATGAGTTGTATTTGGTTGTGGGTGTTGATGCTATATCTGGATTTGATCTTATGAGTTGTATTTGGTTGTGGATGTTGATGCATGTAAATATTTCTTTCTACCACAAGTGTGTATATATATATATATATATATATATATAAACACACAATAGCTCTGATTTTGAGGTTGGGCTCCATCATGTCTATTGTGTGGCTTAGCCATGTTTCCCATAGATAGGGGATTAATTGGTAGAAATAGTAGCATGTAATAGTAATGTATTAGATGAATAATCTTACATGTATTAAACTAAAGATATGGATAGGTGAGAGATAAAAAAAACAAAGGGGCAGGGGATGTTGTAGATCATCCAAGAAGAATTGTAATAGAGCCTTGCTCTAAAGAAGGTAGCCCCCTTAAAGTGCCCTGATATGGAGTTGTTCCTTCCACAAAAGGAATTGGTGTTTGTAATGTGATTGTTCAAATTAATATATGAGTTGATTTGGTTATTTAAAGTAACAGGTATCTAAAATTGATATCCGAGCACTTTTCTAGGTAAATTTTTTTTCCATTGCAAAGAAATTAGAGCGAGACAATTTTTTCGTCATTTTCCATTATTTGTAGCCATTTAAGTATTTTAGTTTGCAGAATTGATAGTTGTGAAGATCGTCAATATTGCCGTGAGTAGTAAGTTGATATTTGTGAGATATAGTAAATGAGTGGTTATTCTGTCTTTAAGTGTGAGATTTTGTACGTGAATCAAAACCAATAAAAAAATTGCAATCCTAAGTGTTAATCTAGACTATCAGAAGTGTTGTACGGGATAACATATTGTATCTCAGTCATATTATGTTCTACAGTATTCTAGTGCATTAGTGAACGTACATGGGTTCATATTTCTATATTGATTTGAATGTTTTGTGTGTGATTTGCATTCACATTCAAGGATTTTTTCTTTGAAGATTAGCTGCTCAACGCTGCTGCTGTGAAACCCCAATAGTCACTTCTTCCCTATTATATTTGCAAGCACCTTCAACGAGCTTCCCTATCTTGTCCCCATGATTTGAATCTGATTTGCATAGATCTGTAGATTTGTTCAACCTCTGCACAGCGCCGCGTGCAGATCTACCATTGGTATCAAACGGTCTCTGTCAACCATTTACAGATCTGACGGGTTATCTGTTAACAACCTCACAACCGTCGTTTGTCATAATGTTCGGATCCTCCATTCTACAGAACGCTTCATCCCCCTAGCTCCTCGGTGACCCTGCTTTCTCTACATATTGGTAACTCAGCATATTTGTATCAATCTAGAGTTTTTGGCTGGTTGACTCCTCGACCCTGCATGGAATCAGTAAGTTGTTTGACGAGCTCAAATTCTGCCTTTGTGGATGTAGGTCTCAAAATTTTCTAGCACCAGTTCGACTCGGCACTAGTTCTGTGCAGGTCCATGAATTTTGCCTCCATGACTCGATCTGAATCAAGCTACCCACTTGCAACGAGCTCATGCCTCACAATTCTCTCTCGATCTCTATGCCCATAGTTTTCTCCAGCTGTGGTTTTCTCAGTCATTGGTGGTATTGTTTTCATCTGAGACCGAGCTTGTCCCTGCAACAATGACTCCCAACCGACCCTCCACTCAGCTTCCAGTCTTCTAAACGACATTCACACGGTAACCTTCCAAGAAGAATTATAATAGAGTCTTGCTCTAAAGGAGATATCCCCCTTAAAGTGGATCGTGATATGCATTTATTCTTTCCACAAAAGAAAGTGGTGTTTTTACTGTGATTGTTCAGATTAATATATGAGTTGATTCAATTATTTAGAGTAATAAGTCTCTAACAAGGACTATCCCCTTTAAATGGTGGGTCGTAATAAGGTAGTCTAGGATCTCAAACCTGTTACCTATCCTTGTAGATTGGCCACCTGGGACTACACCTTTTTGAGCTAGATTGTGGTAGTGATGTGTGCCACTCTCTCCTGATCTAAGGCCTACCAAGTCTATGCCTCTTCCCCTCTAACCCCTGCTAGTGGATTCAACCCATCCCCATATGCCTACAACAGCCTCATGGTCTCCCCCACCAATCTAAACCGACACATATAAGTTGGAGCAGATAGAACCATAGTATTATCTAGTGTGGTGGGGTTGTATAGAGACATCACCCTATCTAAAATGTCATGGTGCATAGCCAATAACTAGAGATACCCATTTCATCTCCTCCATCATAGGATCTATAAAACCAAAACTAGATAGATATCAAATCACATATATATATCTCAAAATCATCTATCTATTTACTATAATCAAATGCAACTAGTATATTATATCAGAGCTTAAATCAAAACCACAACATTTCTCACTAGTGTTGGTGTCACCAACCACCGTATCTCTATTTTCTCAATCATTTAGCATAGTCTTTCCATCTACTCATATGTTTAATGCCTCTTCTATAGGTTTCCATGTTAATAGTGTAAATATAGGAGTCACCACTCAAGCACATCATGATCCTCCCCTCAAAGGTGCCTCTATGGACCAGCTATGTTTTAGAGTTGTTGTCAGGTCCTCCTACATTGTAGCCCTCACGTATGCCTACTCTCACCAATTATTCCTCTATCTTTGGTGTGGCTATGGTGGTCACTACTACTAATGCTACCATGGTACCTATTATGGGACTACATCCACATCCATGACCTCTACTCTGGCTACCACCTACTAATGTGCTCAACCAGTCTATGGTCTAGCATGTCATGGCCTAATCATGGGTATCTCCACTAGTACTCATCCTCTTCCTATCCCCCTTGGATCTATAACATGTCATGCCTAATAAGTAGGCACTACTAGAGGGGTCACTGGGTGTGGGAGTCTAAACTACCTTGGCAAGTGTGCCACCAAATGTATCTCTACTAATAAGGTGTAGTGGTCTATGATCTGCACCTATGCTAACCCTATAGCAATAGTCAACCAACTAGGACATATAGTAGTGATGTGCATGTAAATCTACCATATAATCTCCTCTTGTGTGATAGTCTAAAATGCTATTTCATGGGGCATGGCCCAAACTACATGGTCCTACCTCTATCTCATGAACCGAGGTAACCTATCATTGACCACATGAAGTAACCTAGATAGTCAATACATCATGAAACTCTCATATATCTAGGTACTCATTAAAATAATAAGAAACGCATGGACATCCTCTAGTGTGATACCTACCTCAATGGTATCACCATCTACTACCCATCAAAGAGTGTTGGTCAAACATTCTCATTCTCTAAGGTACATGAGAACAAGATCAACACTAAGGAGGATCTACCTCATCTCCATGATGCCTCAAAAGTTGAGTATGACCAATCATGCTCTATCTACATCAGTCAAATGATCCAGTAAATCTCTTATGGTGTATATAAAAAATATCAAATAACAAAGGATGTATCATATCTCTATCATTAATGATCAAAATATATTCTTAAAAATTCACAAATTAACTACTTAAATCATCTCGTTTGATTTAGTTTCTCATGTTCCTAATTTTCTTATTGAATCAACCCATTTAACACTAAATCAGCCCTATATCTTATTTGTGATACTAAATCAACCATTTTCATTTTTAACTAGATCAGCCCATTCAATACTAAATCGGCCCTACCATACATAGTCGACCTCATTTTTCAAACTATATCATCCATATCTAAATAAACTAAGTCAGCCCTCTAGCATGCAGTTAGTTTTATTCTCATTGTAAACTAAGTCGACCTATTGTTATGCAATTAGCCACACATTTGTATACTAAATCGTCCCACTGCTACACAATCAACCCTATGTTTTTGGCTCACCTTAAAAACTAATCTGACCAGGTCAATTCTATTATTTTTGTTGGGAGAATATTTTGTCAATCAGCATACTGATAAATAAAATAGGTATGATCATCCACAGTAGGAAGATTGGTCATCCAAACGTGTAGGTTTACCACATACAAAGGGGACTAATCTCTCCTCTCATCAAGGGGAGGTTCCCTATAGACATGATAAACCACCCATCTCTCTTTTTTTAGAGATGATGTGTGTAAATCAAAGGAGAAATCTTAGGAGTAATGATAGAAAGCACTCTTCTTTCAGAAGTATTATTCAACAAACCACAAGAATCTTAATTGTAGTAATTGCAAAATGTAACCAAGGGTGTAGTAACCAGCAGACTGAGATGTAGCACAAAGTCTCCACCTCAATTGCCCAAGAGTGAGATACAAAGGACAATGAGGGCACAAAGTCATCCCAAGGTTCTTTACATAGAAACAAAAAGAAAACACAGTAAAGGCAATTTCGGGGGCACAAAGTCTCTCCACAGTTGGCTTCAGGACACCTTCCTGACTACTTTCACTAATTTTGCTTATTTAATTAAAGGGACAAAAAATGTATTAAGGAAACAGACATAAGAGTAGTTTCCCCATCAACAACTTTATTACAGCACAAAGTCTGAAAAGTCACTTGCTTTCTTATTCCAATAACAAAATATGATCAACAATTTGAGCTCAAAGTCTCAGTAATGCCTTTCAATTTGGGCAGAGTTTAGTTTCTGATAACAGAGAGAGATATCTAAAACAATAAAAGAGAGTCCCTTATCTATCCCTCCAAGAAAGACTTGGGAGCATTAACACATCATGTTGCATTAAGTTTTTTCAAGAAGATATACTAGAATCGGGCATATTTGCCCATTTGCTTTTTTTGATGCAGAGAAATGGGTCATGCCATTGAATGTTTGTATCACCCAATGTCTACTTGGTGGTCTACTTCTAGAAACCTATCTTATGCTTGAATGTTTTCGATCTTTCTTCATCATTCCTCCTTTTCTGGCTATTGAATTGGGTCCTTGGTTCAATTCGATGCTCTGTTCTTTGGTCACTTTCTGTTGGTCTTAACAATTGACATGCACATGTTCCGCTGTAAAACAGGTGAGAACACGTGGTAGCATTCGTAGATCTCTGAGAGATGCTTATTGAAAGAAGCTTTGAAACCTATAAGAAACTCAAAATGTGAGTACAAACATTTTTCACATTCCATAGAAATACAATGGGACATGTGATAGCTTCTACTTATCTTTTGAGAATCCTACGGAGGATGACACTTGGTGTGCTCTACTTACTTCAGTGGCTTATTGGGGGCCCACCACAATCCAAACTTAACAAAGAGATCAAAGAAAGAAACTGCTGATGTTGACAGTTGACGGCTTCCACTGAGTTTTGAAGATGACATATGGCATGTTCTGATGCTTTGAAATTGTGTCCCAACAGATGACACATGGTAGCTTGGTAGGTTTTCTATTTTGGGGAACTTTTCCTTCAAACAAAAATTCCAAAGGAATTTTTTCAGATAATTTATCCAAAGGAATTATTTCTTTGCAACTTTACTACGGGAACTTTTCCTAAGGAACTCCCTTGTCCATTCAGCCTTTGAATTGGCTTGTTTGTTCCCCACCTACCCTCTGCAAGGGCTGTTTGAGCTTCAAAGTGACCTTTCAAATTTTTGCAACAGTCCACTTTGGCTTCTAAGTGCCCTCTAAAAGGGCTGTTTGTCCTTTGGTTTTGCCTTAATTGATTTTTTGTCGATCTCAATAGGTGACACATGGCAGCATCCACTGTGAAATAGGTGAAGATACGTGGCAGTATCCACTTAATTTGTAGAGACTTTGGATGCCTTTTGAGTGTCCTACAAAATATGACATGTGGTGGCTTTCGTTAAGCTTTTAGAAACACTGTAGATATAATTGGGACTCATTTTAGATTCATGTGGATGTTGACACTTGGCGTGTTCTACTTATCTTACAAATGACACGTGGTAACTTCCGTAGCTCTTGGAAATAAAGTAAAATGGGGCTCAGTAGACGACACTTGGCATCATCCGCTAGGTTATGTCGTGCTTTTGTTTTGGGATTTTTTCTTCAGGCTTTTGTTTGCCTTAGTCACTTATACCACAAAAATTCCCTTCGCAAGGGCACTTGTATCTTTGACTTTTGGGGCACTCCTTTGAACCTATCACTTGAACCGATCGATTGAACCAACTTTGGTTCAATGGTTAAATAGTTTATTGCTTCATTTCTATTGACCACATAAACCAAGCTCTTTGAATTAAGCCTTGTTGAACCAACTACCTTTGAACCTATTAAAGCTTTGAACCTATGTGGTTCAATGGTTCAAGTCTTCTTCTCTTTGACAAGTGTCTTGAAGCCATTGAACCTGAAGCGATTGAACTTTGAACCTTGACAAAAGTGCTTAATTTTTGAAACTTGCCGACATCATTGAACTTTTGAACTTGTTGAACCTTTAAACTAAAAATGGTTCAAGGTTCAATGGTTCAATGGTTCAAAGGTTTAAACATTGAATAAAAGCTTGCAGATAGATTCTTTTGGTTGAACCAAGGCATTGAAACAATCCTAAAAATCACTGAGTGTTGGAAACTTGTTCTTTCTTTTCTATAGAGTCTGTATATTTAAGCCTCCAGAGTCCATAGATTTAAGCCTATAGAGTCTGTAGATTTCTTCCAGTGAAGTCTGTTAGATGAAAAAGCTTGAAAAATAGAGATTTTGAATGCCCGAAATAATTTTTGAGAAGGGAAGAGGGAATTTTTGGTCATGTAGGACCAAAATAGTTCATATGTTGTCCCAAAAATGAGTGACATTTTTTGAGTACAACAGCTAGCTCTAGTTGGGGAACTTCTATCAATTATAAAAAAGAATTAAAGGGAGTAGAATCCAGAATCTCCAGTGTCTTCATTTGTACCATTGGGTTATGGAGTCATGTTACCCATAAATGAAAGGCATAAAAAATGAAAACAAATAAAACAAAATGGAACTAAAAAATATAAAAATATACATATGTACAGATGAAATGATCTGATACTTCAAGAATTGAAGTGTTTTAGATGTTGCCCACTGTGAGGCAGAGAAAAGAGTGTGCCATCTTGATACTTCAACAGAAAGCTATTTTCACCATTGTGTTGATGAGTAATAAATGGGCCTCTCTAAAGGGATTCAAACTTTCCATGCATCCCTTTTGGTTCTCTCCTTTTGTCCCACAGTAGGAATTGATCCTCAATCTAGAAATCATGTTTTTTCCCTTCTGGTCAAAGAGTTTCTTTACCAGACTTTGATAGGCAGCAATTCAATCCACCACCATAGTTCTCTGTCCATCCAGCTTAGTCAGGCACATGATTCTCTTATCAAGCGGGCTTTCATATGTCTGATCTTCAATTGCTTTAGCCAATTTCAAGGCTAGCAATTCTAAGGTGATTGGTATCTTAGCATTGATACCATAAAGAAGTTGGAAAGGAGACATACCAATTTTCCTCTTTGGTGTGATTATGTTTGCCCATAGAGCATCAACCAATGCTTTATTCCATGTCCTTTGATTGTCATCTTCCAGCTTCTTGATGATAGTTACCAAGTTCTTATTGCTTGATTCAGCTTGTCCATTCCCTTGTGGAAAGTAATCAAAAGAATGGGAGAGTGTAATCCCATAATAGAAATAGAATTGTGTAATCTCTTGGGAAGTGAAACAAGCTACATTGTCAGTAATAATTTTGGTTGGGACTCCAAACCTAGAAATGATATTCTCCTTGAAGAAATTGCACACTACTTCTGAAGTGGCATGCTTGGTTGGAATTGCTTCTACCCACTTAGTGAAATAGTCAGTTGTTGTAAGGACATAATCATGCCCAGCACTTGAATATGGGTTTATAGTTCCAATAAAATCAATTCCCCATTTCTGGAATGGTTCTTCTATGAGCACTGGCTTGAGAGGTAGGGCAGCTAACCTGGGTCTTCCAACAAATTACTGGGAGAGTTCACATTTTCTCACCCACTTATATGCATCTTGGAAAAGAGTTGGCCAGTAATACCTGGCTCATAGAATCTTGTGAGCAGTCATAAGAACAAAAAAATGTCCTCCATAGGCTAGATTGTGGAGGGATTTTAAAAGTTAGCTTTTTTGCTCTTTGTCTACACAGTAGAGGAATACTCGATCTAGGCTTCTCTTGTACAGGCCATTGTCTCAAAGGACAAAATTGGCATCTTTCAACTTGATAGTCCTCCTTTCTTTGTAAGATAAATGAGTAGGACACTCACCATAAGTAAGGAAATGAGCAATACCTAAATACCACTCATTGGTAGTAGAGACAAAAAGGACTTTTGGTGTGTTTTCCACCCCTGCTTCTTCATGCTCTATTTCTTCTAGCTTGTTATCAGTAATTAATTGGCATAGGCCTTTTCCCCATACTAGCTTTGTTGGCTTGATGTCTAGATCAAATTCCTAGATCTTTGTAATCTAATTGCCTCTTTTTTGTGCCAAACTCTTACTAAGTTAATATGGACTTGATTGTAGTGTCAGGAACCAAGGCAGTAGTTTGTGAATTCAAGATATAGAAGCAAAAATGCTTGACTACTTTCACCACTGCATAAGCATGTTTCTCTATGTTCAAATACTTTAGTTCATGGGCTTTGAGAGGGCAACTCATGAAAGAAACAGGAGATTCCATAACTTTCTTATCCTGTTGAACCAAAATTACTAAAAGCATGTGTTTAGAAGCATAACTGTATATGATGAAATCTTTGTTGTAGTTTGGACAAACCAGAGTTGGGGTGTGGGCAATGGCAGTCTTGATATCCTCAAATGCTAACTTGCCTTTTTTAGTCCAGTTGAAGGTGGTCTTCCCTTTCATTATGTTTAAAATGTGTCGAGTCTTCTCATCAAACTTGGGAATGAACCTCCATAATAAATTCACCTTTCTGAAGAAAGAGTGAACAACATTTTTACTTGTAGGCAAGGTAAGCTCTTGAATAGACTTGACTCTGTCTGAGTCAATCTTTATGCCTTTTTTAGACACAATGTGTCTGAGGAGTTTCCCCTATGTTACTCCAAAAATAGACTTCTTAGGGTTCAAGGAAATACCATTCTGATGACAACACTCTAGCACTTGTTGCAGGTGATGTATATGATTAGAACGATGCTTTGAAAAGATGGTCAAGTCATCAAGGTATACCACAATGAATTTACCCATCTCATCTTTGAAGGCAAGGTCCATTGCTCTCTAAATGGTGGCACCAGCATCTATCAAACCAAAAGGCATCCTTCTATATGCAAACATGTCCCAAGGTGTGGTGAATGTAGTCTTATGTTGGTCTGCTTCACCAACTTTAACTTGATTATATCTTGAGAAGCCTTCTAGCATTGATAACATTTCTAAACATGTCACTATTTGAAGCACTTGATCCATGATTGGTAAAGGATAATTATCTTTCAAAGATGACTGATTTAGATTCCTGAAATCCACACAAATGCAAATTTTGCCATTCTTCTTCCTTACAGGCACTATATTTGTAATCCATGTTAAATGATGGATTGGACTTAGCCAAATCAAAGGGAATGAACCATTGAATTGTTGAACCAAAGTTGGTTCAATGGTTGGTTCAACCAAGTGGTTCATTGCTTCGATTCACTCAAAGGGTTCATCAAATGGTTTAATGGCTTTTGCTTCAATCAAAAGGGTTCATCGGCTTGAACCATTTTGGTTCAAAGCTTGGTTTAATGCAAAAGTTCAAAAGAGCCTCCCGAAGGACAAGTGCCCTTGCAGAGGGTACTTGGTTGATAAATACACCCTTTGGAATCCGTAAAGGTAAATTCTTTCATAATTTTATTTAAGGTAGCTGAAAGACAAAGGCATAATTACTTTAGACTTTTTGTCTAAAGGAATTCCTTTGGACAAAAAGTATGAAGGAATTTGGCAAAGCTGCAGGAGGAAAGCCTAAAGGAATTTCTGAAGGCCAAAGACAAAACAAATTCTTGTAGACTTTTAATTGTGGGAAATTATCTGTGGACTTTTTTCCCATGACAAAAGCTTAGGGAAAATGCCCACAGAAAATGCCTAGGGAAAATGTCTTCAAAAAAAGTAGTTGAGAAAGCTTTGAAAGACTCCAAAGACAAAAGGCCGCTAAGGGACCCCAAAGGGCAGGTGCCCTTGTGGGGGACTCTTAGCTGCCAAATTAAAGGACACTTCCCCAAAGTCGAAGGGTCACCTTCCCTTCAGGAGGATGAAAAATAGGAAAGCTAAAGAAAGACCAAGGGGAGATGCACCCGAAGACGTCAAATTCAAGAATAGCGAACTAGCTATTGAAAATGTAGTGACGGGTGCACGAACATCAATTTCAAGGTTTGTAAAATAGCTGTTAATTTTGAAAAGCCTTAAAGAAGAGCCAAAGAACTTAGCAACCTACCAAAAGAAGCCTGAGAGCCATCTGAAGATTGCCTAAAGGGTAGATACCCTTGTGAGGGGCTCTTCCTGATCCAAAATGCACCCAAATGCATTCAAAGGCTTTAAGGCCAAGACCAACAGGAGGTGACTAAGGAGTAGAGCATCAAATTAAATCGAGGACTTGATTCAATTAACCAGAAAAAGAGGAATGATGAAGAAGGATCAGATCACCAGGTGGACATTGAAAGATGCAAATTTTCAATAGCGTGACTTGTTTCTCTGCATTGGGAAAAGCAAATGGGTAGATGCCCCTAAATTCTAGCCTGTCTTCTTAACAAATTTCAATGCAACATGATGTGTTATTGTTCCCGAGTTCTTCTTGAAGAGGCTATATAAGGGACTCTTGTTTATTATAAATATCTCTCTCTCTGATAATCAGAAATGAAACTCTGCCCAAATTGAAAGGCATTACTGAGACTTTGAGCTCAGATTGTTGATCATATTTTGTTATTGGAATAAGAAAGCAAATGACTTTTTCGACTTTGTGCTGTGACATCTTTGTTGTTGGGGAAACTGTTCTTATATCTTTTTCTTTAATATATTTTTTGTTCCTTTAATTCAACAAACAAAATTAGTGAAAGTAGTCAGGAAGGTGTCTTGAAGTCAACTGTGGAGAGACTTTGTGCCCTCGTGATTGCCTTTAGTGTGTTTTCTTTTCATTTCTGTGTAAAGGACATTGGGACAACTTTGTGCCCTCATTGTCCTTCGTATCTCACTCTTGGGCAATTCAGGTGGAGACTTTGTGCTACATCTCAATTTGTTGGTTATTACATCCTTGGTTATATTTTTCTTTTACTACCAGGAGTATTCTTGTAGTTTGTTGAATAGTACTTCTGAAAGAAGAGGAGTGCTTTCTGTCATTTCCCTTGAGTTTTTTCCTTTGATTTTCATGCATCATCTCTGAAGAAAGAGAGATGGATGGTTTATCCTACCCTTGACTATTATTTTTTGTTTATACACACACACACACACACACACACACACACACACACACACACACACACACACACACACACACACACACACACACACACACACACACACACATAGGGAACCTCCCCTCGATGAGAGGAGAGATTAGTCCCCTTTTGATGTGGTAAACCTACACATTTGGACAACTGATCTTTCTACTTTGGCTGATCAGACCTATTTTTTTTATCAGTACGTTGATCGACAAAATATTAAACCAACATACATTATGAAAGGCACTTTTACATCCATTTGATGGAATTTTCAACCAAAATGTGTAGCCAAAGTAAAAATAGTTTTGATAGTTTTGATCTTAGCTATAGGATAAAATGTCTCCTCATAGTCAATGACTTATTTCTAAGCATACACTTTTAAAACCAGCCTTTCCTTGTACTTTTCAATACTACCATTTTATTTTTACTTTGACTTGAAAATTTATTTGCATCTGATTGGCTTCTTCTGTAATGAATAGTCTATAAGATGGCATGTTTTGTTTACAGCAAAGAATTATATTGAACATCCATGGAATCTTTCTAAGGTTTTGAATGTAGGTCTTATTGAACCATAGAGGGATGAAAATATTCAACAACCATACTCATTAGGGCATCCATAAGATATACTATGAGTTCTTGGTCAATTGTTGGATATGTTTGGAACACTATCCAATTTAGCATCTCTTAGTGTACCTGTATACCATTTAGGCATACATTGAGTGGTACCTATGGATGGTAGAGATGGACCATTATTCCCATCATCACCACTATCTTCATCTATGGGATTGTCATCTTTTGTAGTTACAATAGGATTGATTGATTTACCAAGTGAGCTTGTAAAAAGAGCTACTGCTTCTGTCTTGAAAAAAAAACATCCCTAATAGTTCATATTTTCATGGTTTTTGGATCCATGAGTCTAAAGGAAACTACTGATTCACTGTAACCTAAGAAGACATACTTTTCTACTCTCATGTCAAGTTTAATCTTCTCCTTTTTTGGAATGTGCATACTTACATTTCATCCAAAAACTCGAAGATGTGTTATAGATGGCATTCACCCTGACCATGCTTCCTATGGTGTTACACCATCAAGAGCTACAATGGGAACTCTATTAAGAAAATATATTTTGGTTTTGATTTCTTCTTCCCAAAATTCCTTTGTCAAGACTAAATCATGTAGCATACATTATACCATTTCTATGCTAGTATGATTATTTAATTTAGAAATAATATTTTGTTGAGGTATATGTGGAGGTGCCATTTTACAATGAATGCTAGTGTTTTCTCAAAATTAATTTGAATTTCTTATTGGTGAATTCCCCCTCCTATGATTTGAGTGAAGGGTTTTGATTTTTTGACCAGTCTCTTTTTCAGCAGCTTTGAATTTTTTTTTAATGTTTTAAATGCTTGATTCTTTATTTTCAGATAGTAAAACCACATATTTTTATAAATATCATTAGCAAACAATATGAAATACTTAAACCAAGAATGACAAGATGTCATAAGTCTGCACAAATTGGTATACACTAGATAAAGTTTTCCATGGGCTCGATATGTACTTTTTTGAAATAGAGATCTTTGTTCTTTTCCTGCTAAGCAATGTTGACATTTTTATGTACCATTTTTAAGAGTTGGAAACCCTCTTACTAAGTTATAAAATGGAGTGTGTCAATATAATTAAAACTAATGTGACCAAATCTTTTCTACCATAATTTTCCTATGTCTATGTCTTTTACAACAATTCCCTGAATGGATTTTTGAACAAAATGAAGCTTAAATATTTGATTCACATTGGATGCTCATGAAATAAGTTTCGATTTTTTTAATCTTAAATCAACCATATCTTCTTTACACCTTTATAGTCAAATTCAATCTTCATATTGTGGTCTAAAAGTTTAACAACTAATAACATATTCTTGGTTAAATGAGGTACATATAAGACATCTATGATGTTATAGGTTTCCATGCTAAGAGATAACGCAATGTTGCAAATCCCTTATACACATTAGGACGTATCATCACCCAAAGATACATTATTTTTTTACTTGTGTCCTACAAAGTAAAAACAAATATTTTCATCCAATCATATGTTAGGTTTCACTTGAATCAACATACCAGATGTCACTTTTTGAAGGGGATTCTTCATAGAAGTTGGTAGATTACATGAAGTATATATATTTTTCATTGTCTGATTGCTCAACAATGTTACCTTGTTTCTTTGTTTTCTTCTACCAAATTCATTTTTTATGTCCCTATGGTTTACTTTCAGATGAATGGGATGATTCTTGGTTATTAGGTTTTTGGCCAGTGGAATAGCCTTTCTATAATGTATTATAGCAACAATATTTTAACTCATGTCCCTTAAGACCATAAATGAGACATTGTTTTTGTGATTTAATTCCTTATGGATTTATTAAGGAATCTATTTTGATGACTTTGAAGACTTGATGGGTTTATTTCCTTTCTATGAAGAGAGAGCATGTTTTTCTCCTTCTTCTTGGGTATTGAAAGACTCTTCTTTTTGTAACATATTCATAATTTTTTCAAATCTTGGTTTCTATTTTTTGATAATAAAGTTAGTGAAAAAAACCTATATGAGGGTGGTAGATCTCTCAGGATAATGGGTATAGGAGAGCGATCCGAAACTGTCTCACCAAAAGATTACATTGATGTGCTTAATGTTGCAACATGTCTAAGAAAGGCCTATATGTTTTCACCTATTTTTAATTTGAGAAATTGAATTTGAGTTCATAGATGGAGAATTATGCTCTCAATTTTGTCCTCATATATAGTTTGTATCCTATCCCAAACTTAATTATCTATTTTGGTTTCATAGATGTGTGGTTGCACATCATTCAAGACACTGAACATTATGATCAATTTCACCTTTTGATTGGATTTTTCATAGTTACATTTTTGGTCAACATTTGTTGCATGTCGGGTGTAGGATCTATATATCATTGATAAATTATGAATTCTATAGAAAGAATTTTGGTGCTTGTGTATCCATGATCAAGACTGTGGGTGATGGATTTGTTCCTTGTCACTCTAGGTATTAAGGTCTTCCTTTCTATATAGTGTCAGACCAATATATAAGACCTTTCTATATATGCACCCTTCCTATATATATGTCAGTACATGGAAGAAGCTCACCATTTTTACATACACATTAGGAACTAAAAGAGGCCTTAACACACATGAAATAATTTGATATGTGGTACTTATATAATAATGAAAGTGGTTTGTCCAATCACTAGCACATGATTAGATAAAATTCTGCATACGTGGGTGTAACTTCCTTATATACTTTGAATTTCCACCTATCAAGATTTATGCCTTTCAGTTATAATGAATGGGTAATGGATGGATGGATATAAACTTTTATGTGCCTTATTTATCCTCAATGCTTTAGATGGTCTATGCCCATACATCATTTTTACAGCTATATTAGACTATGCATGTAGTAACTCAAGTGTGACAACTTTACCTGTAAATGTGAGTAAGAGGCATAACTTATACCAAATGTTGTATTTGAGTTTAAAATTCATCATTTTATGAAATTATAATACAATATTAAAAATGAATTTACAATATCTAATATAATATAAATTAAATTGCACTCTTTTTCTTAAAAAACTTTTTATTTTCATTTTTTTGGCTCTTTGTCCTCTTTTGTAATGTTGTTCACTTTTCATTTTAAAAAATGAGTTTTTCCACTAAATTATTTATCTATAGCTAGATTTGGTGGCACTAGCAGATATAGTAGAAAATAAAAGTCCTCTAAAAGTTCTTTTCTAGAGGGATTTGAACATCTCACGTCCTTTCTACCTCAAAAATAATTTTATCTACTCACCTATGTGTCATAACAAGTATATGTAAGATAAAAATTGTATGTGAAGGCTAAAGTTTCTGATTTATAAAGAAAACTACTTTCCCTATAAGACCATAGATATGCCTATAAGTGGTTTTACAAAAAAATTACACCAAAGGATTTATTTCAAAGGCAATTTTGAAGCTTAAACTGAGTGGTTTTCGATAGAAAAAGATGGTTTTGGCTTTTTTAGAAAAAAATCACAAGATTATAAATTGAACATTTTGATTTTAAAATATGAACCACCAAACTTATATTAGTGAACCAAAGATGTACTTTAGTCTCAGCTTCATCCAGATTGAAGCTTGAAGCACAATCAATTACATAGTAGATTCTTTGATCGGAAGGTGTTTCTATAGCTTTGGCTAATGCCCATGAACTAAATCGATTATAAATAGTATTCACCCTAAGTGAATGGTTATATAACTATTCGAAGGGAGGATGATTCAATGAAATATTTTTAAAAAATAAATAAAAACTTCAAAACTCATAGTGAGTTGATTAGTTGATAGACACAGTGTTCTACATGTTATATCTCAACCATGCTTGGTCTTGGATGATGGCGGCTTCAATTAAGAATTATTTCCTCATGAACTTGGGTGAGAAGTTTTGGATTTAACCATGAACTAGGTATGGCACTTTATGCTTTATCTTGGATGACAACCAACACCACTGGCTGGAGACTCAATACACCACACTTTGAATATAGAAAAGATTGATTGTGCTTTGATAGACATCAACACACTCTTGGATGCTCGTTATTAAAATTTTAGAACATAAGTCATAAATGAAGACTTCTATGCACTTAGATTGAATGCTTCAAACCTTTTAGAAGGCTTCTTTAATAAGCTTAGATAGGGCACGATCTCTTCCCAGAGTAGAGAATGATGCTCTAATACTAGATAATATAGATGAATAATATTTGTATTCATATCAATGTTAAAATATATTACACACATTTATTTATACATGAATTAATGCTTGAAATGGTCCCTATGTAATGGGGAAAGCATTATCAATATATACCTATGAAATATGTGGGAGTTACAATATTCCTAATATGAAAGATTTATAAAGTTCAAATAACAAACTAATTATTTAACCTATTTGTAAATATTAGAAATTCACTAATTTACATTTATTTAACAATGATGAATTAATCACCTTTAGGCTTAACATAATAGTTATGTCCTTTATAGTTTCACAAATGTTGACATCCCTTATGATAATAAATATCTTGGTGTTCTAATCAAATAGTCTGTATGATTTTGAAGACACATCATATCCAAAAAGCTTACATTTATGACCCTTGTGTTCCATTTTTTGCTTTCTATCTTTGGGAATCAATGTGTTGCATGTCAATCTAAAAATTTGAATATGTTGCACTAAAGGGAGATAACGTCACTAGACTTCATATGGATTCTTCATTTTTAGGACTATTAATTTTGACCTATTGTAGATGTATATTTTTGTTTTGATTTGTTTCTAGATAAAAGTGCATATTTATCCCTTTAAAAAATAACATTTATTAAACTATAATCATGATAGTTTGGTTCATTTGCTCAACTAATCCATTTTGTTGAGGAGTGTAAGGGACTATGAAATGATGTTTGATTCCATTATGATTTAAATAGGTTGTAAATACCATTCAAGTAAGCTCAACATAATTATCAATCTTGAGTGTCCCAGTATGGGATTGGACTTCATTTTGCACCATAGTTTGTAAATTTTTAAACTTTTTGAAGGTTTCTTATTTCTTCATTAAAAAATATATCAAATTCATATTATTGTATTGATCAAAGAACAACATGAAGTGATTATGACTACCAATGGAGAGGATTACCAAATAACAAGGATCAAAATGAACCAATATCAACTTTATGTTAGCTTCCCATTTTTATTTTAAAAATGGTTCTCTTTCATGTTTTGTCAATATGCAGGCTTCACACAAGTGTCTTTTTGTTTGGAAGATTTGAAAAACCTATAACACCATATTTTTGAACTGCGTGGATGCTATCATAATGTGTGTACCAAAATATGGCATGCCAGAAAAGACTTGTTGGCATTCCTTATTCTATGATACGATGAAAATTTATTCTCACTAAGTGTTCAACCTTGAGTTTCAACAATTTTCCTTCTTAATATTAGTCAAAACAATCGTGTTATCACATTTTATTTTGACTTTAAGCTCTCCATCATCTAATAGATTAGAGTGGCCTTGTTTTTGAATTAGTATAAGGGAAAACAAGTTTATTTTCAAATAAGAGGTATAGTTAATTTTAGAGAAAGAAGTCTAGAATTCCTAGTGACTTGAGTCAGATTATACCTTTGCCTTGATGTTATAAACATGTTTTATCTATAAAATACACTAGACCATAAATTTATTCATAAAAATAATCAAAGAATTTACTTTGAAAAGTCATATATTGTGTGGTGCTAGTATCTACAACCCTAATATTATCCCAAGTTTATCTATTTAAAGCTCTATTTACTTCATCAAACATGGAAAACACACATTCACAAAAGAATTGAGCTAAATTTGGTGCTACAGTTTCCTTCTTCTCTTTTTCTGGTTTCTATGTTTTTTAGGCTTCAATTTTCTCTTGTGACATCTTGCATTCATGGGTCTCATGAATCCCTTTTATATCATAGCATTTTCAATAGAAGCATTTTTTATAATTCTAATTTTCTTGATGTTGGTTATTATTTTGTATATTTTTGTCCTCTCCCTTTGTTCTTCCATTTGTCTCTATCATTTATTGAATTCTTGGAAGAGTTTCCCTTTGAATTGTATAACAAAGTCTTTCTCTAATGGACTCTATTTTTATTCTGAAGTATTTTTCTCTTTTAGCCATTTTCTCAGTGAATTGATCAAATGTGAGTTTTCAATATATTTCTAACTTGCAATTACTCAAGGTAGATTGAGAATGTAGGAAGAAAATCCTTTATGAATGTGTTCATATAGACATAAATTTTTATACTAGTTGCATCAACATCATGCTTTATTTCACAAATTTTAAAAGCCAAACTCATGACATCTCCATTTTTAAATTCAAGATTTTATAATTTCCATTATAACCAATTCTAAGTGAGAATCATATAGGTATTTCAATTTTTGAAATACTTCTCAAGGAGTGTTATACCCCTAGATATGATGAAACACCTCTATATCAATTGAGGCCCTCATCAAGACTAATGTTTTTGAACTATTTTACTTCCATGATGGTATCTCCCTTGCATCTTTCATTTTGGTAGCTTGATCATCCCTGTCATAGATGTTGAACCGCAAGCCAGAGATGGAGTATAGTCTATGTGAAGGCACACATGTGATAGCAAGATTTATGATCACATTTATAATTGATCATTTCAAATTAATAGATATTCATGATTGAGTCTAGTCATGAATTATTAAACTTCAACACAATCCAATTACTAATCAACAATAGGGTTTCCCCATATGGACATCAGGGGTGTAAGTTATGTAATCATAATATCTCACCTAATTTATGATATATAAATGATTTTATCATTTAAATAAAGTGTCCATTCACCATGTATCAATGTTAAATGATTATAAATTATGGCATGAATGGATCATTACGTATTTAACACTAGGTATAGGTTTAGGATATTAAAGTTTAGTATGACACGAGTATCAATTGACTATAACATTTCTCCACACAAATGTCATAAATAAAATCTATGTAAGTATGCATTACAATACGAAATTGAAAATGTATAAATGATTTTATTAATTAAAAATATATATTAATGCATCTAAAATGGATAAATGATATTATTAAATAAATATTTCAGTTTCTACACTAAATTAATTGTGCCCCTTAGAGAAAGTGTAAAACACAATGACGTGTGTCTTACATTGTGTATTGAGCTTTCAACCTTTATTATTCAACTGTTATCGAATCACTTTTGTTTAGTGGATAATTGTGATGCATGTTGCACTGTGCATTACATCAAAGAGATAGCCCATAGGATTTACATGCAAAATACACTTAAGGTAGTCCTTTAATGTTGTTAATGGCTCGTCAAGTGTTTATGGTGAAAGGTACAAGATGTAAGATATATTTTTACAATGCTTTACATAAATAGGTAGATTTGTACAAATGCACATTCCATTAGAGCACAAAATTTTTCCTCTTCTATTTCACATTGACATATATGTTTATATAGTTGCACTTTTGCCAAGATTTAATTTTTAAAAATAGAGTTTTGAAAAGAGACAATTGTCAAAGACAATGGTAACACATATGAGATATATCTGCCAATGTGCCATGATTTGAAAGGCCAAAAAAAATCTTGAAATGATATATTACCCAAGAGAAATGTACACAAAAATAAAAAGGATTGGATTTGGACCACTGATATCAAATATTTCATTCTTATTTTGATCTAAGCAACTAACAATTGATATAAATGCAAGGTAAAAGAAATGCGAGATTTATTACATGGTTGAATATTTGGATCTAGATCTTCTCCCATATCAAGTGGTAGAACAATATAATAATAAACCAAAACACATAAACTATATTTTTGAGGACACGGCAAAAAATATCTAACACTAATTTAGACTTCAAATAATACCGATATTGTCATATTATAATTATAATTATATAATAATATATAAATATATAAATATATAAATATATATATATATATATATAATGCTTGCCAACTTCCAACAACACATCATGGTGAAAATTTCAGCTAGACATAAAATAGATTCGTATTTTTATTCAAAACCTAGTGTGTGCAGATATCAGTGCACTATTTTATTGTAGCTTATATGTAGAAATGGCAGGAGGGTCCACATAGACACGTCAGTAGAGACGCAGGGGAAGGCGAGGTTTAATTATGGCTTCTAACGGAACTGCTTTGGGCAATGTGAGTCCAAGCCCCTCTCTCATGTCGATACTGGTTCCCGCTGGAATACTCCACTCGAAGCTCTGCAGCAGCCTCCCCAGTGTATGCGTCACCACAATCAATGCCAGAGAGATGCCCGGGCACATTCTTCTCCCTGAACCAAACGGAATCAATTCAAAATCCTGCCCTTTCACATCAATCTCTTTCCCGTTCTTCAAGAACCGCTCAGGATCGAATTCCGTCGGCCGCTCCCACACGGCCGGGTCCCTGTGAATTGCCCACGCATTCACTATCAATCGGGTTCCGGCGGGGACATGATACCCTCCAACAGTGCAGGCTTGCGTAGCCTCATGAGGAAGTAGGAGAGGTGCCGCTGGATATAACCTAAGCGTTTCTTTCACAATCGCCTGCAGATATTTCAGTTTATGCACATCTGATTCCTCTATGAGTCGGTCACGTCCAATATGTGTGTCGAGCTCTTTCTGGGCTTTGGTCAAAATTTCCTGGTGCTGCAATAGAGACGCCAGTGCCCACTCGATGGTCACCGAGGATGATTCTGTACCTGCGTCTATCAAGCTCTGCAAAAATGGAAAAAAAAAACACAGATCGTGTACTGCAAGCTAAATATCTCCCATGAGTAAATTTTAAAAGGATTGGAAGTTGTGAGATAAAGGATAGAAGAACTTACAAGGGCAGTGGCCTTCACCACATCGTCGTTATTGCCAGACAGAATTTCATGTTCCTCTGTTGAGGAGATAAGAACATCAACTAAGTCTCGTGCATGTATCTGATCTCGCTTCTCACGGTGATCGTCCACCACTTTCTGCATAAACTCATCTCTTTTCTTGTGAAGTTTTTACATGGCAGCTATATGACCCTGCAGATCGAGCCACTTCAGAAACGGCAGGTAATCCCCAATCAGAAATGCTGCAAATAAAATGAAAGTCTCTTCCATCATCTCCTTGAAGTGATGCGCTTCTCGAAACTCTTCGGAATCAACAACTCCTGAGACTCTCTTATTGGCAATCATGCGCACAATGCTATTGAACGTGAAAGCCGAAAGCCTCGATTTCATGTTCACGGGAGTGACTTCTCTCTGGCAACTTTCAAACAACGAGCGAATGAGAGAGGAAATTTCGTCATGGCGGACGGATTTGAAGGATTCGATTCTGCTTGCAGAGAAGATCTGGATTGTGCACATCTTCCGAAGGTTTCGCCAGAAGGAACCGTAAGGAACCTGACCAAAGATTTTGTAGTCATATCCCAAATATTTACCTGCAGACACAGGTGGTCGCGAAGCGAAGGTTTTGTCATTTGTTGTGAAACATTCTTTTGCCAGAGTAGAAGAGGAGATAACCAGAAGAGGGCGGAAGCCAAGTTGAAGCTGCATGATGGGTCCGTAGCTCTCTGAGAGCGACGATAGAATTCTGTGAATGGGGCGCTTCTCGTTTAGCAGATGAAGATGCCCAATAATCGGCCATGAGGGAGGGTGTGGTGCACGATTATTTAGCTTCTTCTTCGCCTTTCTGCGGTTGTCTACAATAAACAACAGCAGGGCAGCCAAAGCCGTGACAAGTATAACAGAAACTGCTTCCAACGCCGTAATTCAGGTACGAAGGGTTTGCGCTATATTGCGATATCATTCCATATAAATAACCTAAATAACTGCGCTATCTCTACTTCAGCTATCAGTGAGATTAGGTATCTTTAATTGACAAGTTCAGAAGCCAATCCGTCTTCCTTACAGAAGGAGGTTCTAATTTTTTAATAAAGTCTTAGCTGTGCTTTGTCATGATGTTGATTTTGTGTGAAAGACATTAAATGTGAAAGTAGCCACTCTCAATTTTAAAAATATATGTTCACTTTACTTTTTAACAATGGGAGCTTGTACTTCAACATAACATGGAGTTCAAAATAAATTAAATGAGGGAGGATATTGTAGTTCGATTGGTGAGGATGATGGTTGCTTATATCCATCCATGAGGGTATAAATCCTACTAGGTACTTGATATGGAGAGTCAAGTGGTTAAGATTAGGGTTGTGTCATGGGTGATTTTGATGGTGTCCTTTACTCATGACTATTTAGCTAAATGAGCTCACTGATTTAGATGTATGCTTACTCATCATTGTAATCTACTATATTTTTATATCTGAAGTATGCACTAACACGTTGACATTCTATGTAATTCAATGATTCCATATGAATGTTATCTATTATGGCATGCACAAAAAAAAAAAAAAAAAAATTTAAATATCACTCAAATTTAATAAAAATAATAATAATAATTTAAACAAAAAATATTGGATGGCAATGAACTATGTAAATCCTCTCACGGCTAGGGTTTGTCCATGACCAGCTGGTAAGTTTGGCGATTCAGCCAATAAGGACAAGGTGAACCCTTTATTGTCTTTTGCTAGGCTGTCACTCAAGGAAGTGTTCAAGGGCGTGATTGGAGGGTCTATTTCGCTTGATGTTATGGTTCATCCACCATAACATGCTGGGGAGACAACAGGTGTAACAGGCCACTCCTCTATCAAAGTAGTTTCATAGGAGGAGAAGTCGATGGACAAAACATCTTGGCATCTGGGTTTAAGGTTTCTCCAATTATCTCATTTTTATAAGGAGGCACTTGAGGAGGCATTCTGTAATGAAGAATCATTTGCAGCCAAGGGTTTAGTTTACAAATTTGATAGGTTTTGGCCTTCTCTCTCCGCTCTCCATTAGTGGATCTCTGATTCATGGTGGCCTATTTTGGAGGACAACATGGACCTTTACCCCTATGCCAAAAGCCTTTTCATTGTGGTTTTTGATAGTCTCATTGATCATAATAAGATCTTTCAGACCAAATTTTGGAGTTGGGATCAACACCTCCTTCTATTGAAACTGTGGTTCTTAGATTTTAATCCACTTGTAGAAAATCTCTCACATAAACTTGTTTGGGTTTGGTTGCCATAGCTTCTTCTTCAATTTGGGGAGGATTCATGTCTATTGGCTATTGGTGGTACATTGGTTGATATGCAGGACATTGATGCTTCCACTTCAAACTTTTCCCACACTACCTTCCCCAAAATTCTTGTCTACTTGGATACCTCTCAATATCTTCTAGTAATGATTATGCTGAAAGTCAATGGTCGGTGTTGGTCTCAAATCCTTGATTACAAAGGGATCCCCTTCTAGTGTCATAATTGTTTCAAAACTGATCATCTTTCTACTTTTTCCTAGAGCTCCAAGCGCGAAGAGGATTCCTTTTGGGGGAAGGTTGTTTGTGATGATCTTCTTCTAGTTTTTTTGGATAACATTCCTGATTAGCCTTTGGGAGTAGTTTCGTAAGCCATTTTAGAAGAGGTTCCTCTAGCTCAATTACCTCATGTTGAGCATATACCTTCATCATCTAAGGTTGTAGGGTTGGTAGGGCTTGGTAATTTGGTTTTTGGTTTCAGGAGTAAGGATTTTAGAGGCTTCTCTTTGGATTTGTGTATTTCCTCTAGTGTTGATTTAGGTAAAAAATATAATTAAAAAGATTGGATTGTAGTGAGAAGTAATAAGAAAGGGCATCTTATTCCTAATTCTCCTTCTAGGATGCTTCATTCACATAATAAAGTGAATAAGGGAGAGATGTAGGTGTGTTTAGATTATATTTTATTTTTGATCTATTGGTAGTTTGTTTGTTTTTTGGTTGTGTCCTATATGGTAGCATGACCACGCATGCCTTGGATTTTAATCTTGTTGTTGATGGTTTGTGTTATTTATTTTATGGTATATTATTTTATATCATAGTGTTCAGGGCCCACCAATCTCAGTATCTATCAATAAAAAAATTTAAAAGATATTCTTGGATATCAATTTTTAAAGTTTTAATTTTTAATAATTATAGTAAAATTATTAATTTTTAGAATTATTAAAATTATGATGAAATAATAAAATTAATTGATAAATTAAAATATTAATAAAAAAATTTAATAAAGTAAATAATTCAATTTTCATTTAATTAAAATTTAATATATTAATTTAATAAATTTGATAAATAAAATATAAATTTATTATTATAAGTAAGAATAAAATACTAAACAATATATAAAAATTTATTTTAAAATGATCAACCTTTCAAATTATTAACAATAGGTCTCCAAGTATGCTCTCTCCCTAAGTACTTATTGATATCCATAATGTGAGAGTGTTTACTAATTTCAATAGCTTTTATTATTTTTCCCTTTTGAAAATTATTTTGCATGGTAATAACCTTATTATCTTTAATACAGATTGCATGCTTGGTTTTCAACAAATGCTCAACTAGAACTAATTTCTCATTCCTCTCCATATGAGCATTATCAGCACTTTCTTTGATTTTAGTCTCAATGGACCTCTCTCTTTCTTCTATGTAAAGGATTCCATGAGAGAATTCAATACATAGACTCCACTATGTAGGTTAAAATCCAAAGGGTCTTTAATAGACCCTAAATATATTCTTAATTTATTAATAGGTAATAAGTTGGTCTAGATATTTATGTAAATTATTTCTTTGTAATCCTATTAAAAACCCCTTCGACATAAGGTAAGAAGACTATTGGGCCACTAGTTAAAGGATCCCTCTATCTTTGCCTATCAATACAAGCTTTGGCTTGTTTGATAGCTCCACCGATTTATTCTCCCCTGTAACCATTCCTCAAAAAACCCATTTTTTTAATTTCAATTTCTTGCTCTAGGTTGTCCTTAGTCTAAATTTTGAAAGCTCTAATGGCTAGAGTTTTTAACATGATTTCTTCTATGTTGGGTGATGATGTGAAGGGGCATGTAGGTAGAGGTCTATGTGAATGGCATTTCTGAAGTCATTCCCAACAAGAGAGCCATTCCCTTAATGTGAAGTGAGGACATCGAAGAATGGTAGGTTTCCTTATGCCTTAATTTTCTTAGTGAATTTGATATTCAACATCAAACTATTTTAAGGTGGTAGTGAAAGTATTCCAAACTATATTTCCAACATAAATTAGTGTCATTGATGTGCCTTTTCCACCACATGTGAATAAGAAGAAAGGATTCTAGGGACCCATCTTCAAAAAATTCTGTAAGTAGGTTGGATACCATAGGAGAAATAAACAAACCCATCCCCATAACTTCACATTGTTCTTACATAATACCTGTAAAGGAGAAAAAGTGAAATTTAGACACAAGGCAACTAATCTACTCATTTCCTTATCTATGAGAGTTCTAACCATTTTGATCATTTATTAAATAATAAATTTCATAAATAATGGAAACCACATCATTGTTAAGTAATAGCTCATTATTCTCAACCTTTTTTTTAAAAAACATTCATATCTAATTTTCATAGACTCTAAAAAAATAACATATCTTAAGTCAAAATATATAATAAACTAGTCAAGCATGTACTCATAGCATATTTTGAGTTTTATATGGATGAGATAATAAAGAGAGTTATACTATAATTTTCACTAATCCTTATTTTTTATCTTATTCTATTTGATAATATTAGATAGTAACTTCTAAATAAAGGTGTACATACTATCAGTTGCCCTAAATGTATAAATTACTCTAGAAGGGATGTAAATTAATGTTTTAGTAAATCATGGTGTTGTGTAGTGAAAGAGTGTAAAATAGTAGTCATACCTCACTCAAAACTCATGACCTATGGCCCTTTCTCACCTCTTTGCACAAAGCATTAAGCAACAATAATTTGTTATTTCTAGTGGAGAAGATAGTGGAAAATGAGGTGTTATTTTCCTTCATACACTATAACAATGAATTGTGTGGGGAGCATACATTTTATTTAATGCTGAACTTGAGAAATGTAATAAGTGATGAAATGGGAAAAGCCATACAAAACATTAAAATTATAGTGAAATACATATTGAGGTGAGTCAGGTAGTGATTGTTAGGGGAAATGATAGGATATTTCAATTGATGGAATCACATATGCATATGAAAACACACATGCAAAGATTTTTGACATGTCAAATCCATTAATGCAATATGTATCTTCCACTAAACTATTTTAGTTACTATTACATGATTGAAATAAGTATCATTCAATTAAAAAATATATCAAATATCCAGCTACTCTAAAAACATATAAAAGGCACCCTATGTCAATTAAAACAACTCAAAAATTTATTATAAAAAATATATCATTACTTTAACTATTTATAGGACCACAAACACTACCAATTTTAGGTAGTCTGTTGGACCTAGGTTCAAATCCCCACTAGCTTATACATACTTCTTCCAAGCATTATAGTCCTCTTATATTTCTTAAATTAGGCACTACCCCAGCTATTATAGCTTCCTTTATAGAATTTTCAATTGTCATACTGAATATTTATTATTCAAGTTCACTAGCTTATACATACTTCTTCCAAGCATTATAGTCCTCTTATATTTCTTAAATTAGGCACTACCCCAGCTGTTATAGCTTCCTTTATCGAATTTTCAATTGTCATACTAAATATTTCTTATTCAAGTTTCTAAAATAGACTATCGAATGGAAACGTTTTAGAAATTGTACTATTGTATATATAAAAAATAAAATTAATTAGTCCTCCCAATTGATAATGCTATGAAATATTTGTAGATTTCATTTGTGAAACCCAAAATATTTGTAGGAGTGGTTGTAATATATAGAATAATAAATGTCTATGTTTCTTTCCTCCATATTCAAATAACAAGGTAAATATATTGCTCTCAAAATTAGAGATTTTATTTACATCTTCACTTATAATTTTATTTGAAAAATGATGTTGAAGATTATAGTATTTTGATGAAAAAACATAAAGGATACCATTAATGATTTTAATTACTAAAATATAACGATGATGACATAAAATTGAATGAATGCATATTTTTTATACACCATATAAACATTCTAGTGCATGCATAAGGTAAAACTAGGCATATCATTATTTAGAGATGAATAAGATTAAAATAATTCTGAAAATTAATTAAACAAATTATGCTAAGGCTTCCTAAATGAAAAATTCCTTTTGGTGTAAAGACAAATTCCATTAATGCTCTTTAAAATAAATGTATAAATACAAAAAAATAAAAATTCATAGTAGCTATCTATAGAAACCCAAATTTGGTTTAGCATTATAAGTATTATAAAATTTTATGACTTTTCATCTAGAATCTCATAATATCACATCTGCATCTTGTATTGGTCCTATGTCTCTTTATCTTGTCTTTTACATTGATGTTTGTATTTGTATTTCATGTATATTATTTGTTATTCAAAATTTATATGTGTGTTATAGGGATCCCTTGTTCATTACCATTTTTTCTTTTACTATTTTCTTACTTTTAGACAAAACCACTCTTTATGTATGAATGCACCCCATGCGATTGTTCGTAAATCTCTATCTTGTCCCAACATCCTTTATGGTCCTCATTTCAAGTCACATTTAACTTTTATCACTTTTTATGACTGTTTAACTCATTTTGAGTTAGTTTTACAAGCCAATAAGTTTATAAATTCAGATTAAAATTATTACAGTTATAAATACCTCAAAGGCATTTTACATCAAGCACTTATCTATCTATCAATACAAATTAAATGATATTATAATAGTTAGTTCATCATATGTATTTTCTATATCTAAAATTTATATTTTTACATATAAATTGCATGCTTAGACTAAAGGAGGAACTAAGAAAAGGAGCATTTAGATTCAAAGTGCATATGATCCAATCACACATGCATAGTAAAGGGAGAACTAAATGATTTGAGGGTCTATTCAAAGTATTGGATATGTATGTAGTACTCAATTTTAAATATTTTATGAGGCCATCTTGAATCAACCATCTACTCATTATCCTAATTTTATGTCTCATCTCTATGTGTAGGACCTTGCTAGGGTTTTTATAAGAAATGAATACAAATATAGGCTATAACACATGATCACATAGTTTTATAAATATAAAACACATCTACAACTAGTTTCACATGGTTACTCAATCCATAGATTTTATTCATAGTTAGAACAAACAAATGCACAACCTATGGATAAGGTTGTAGTTGTCGAAATCTATCGGTCATGTCATACTTAGTGAAAAAAAGGGTTCTAGAGCAATTCAAAACTATCTTAGTTTATGTTACAATCAGTTGTACCTAGTTTCATAACTGTGTATCCATTTTAAAGATAATTTCTCATCTTCCTTTCATACATTTTTGTAAAAATCCTAGTTGTTCATATGCTTACAAATTAGACTTTTGTGTGAATTTTTATTGAATTATAGTCTATTTTACTCATTAGTTTGTCTTAATTAGATTAATACATATTAATCTCTAATTTTGATAAAACATATTGGTGAACCCAACGTGAACCTGCTTTATTTGTTGAATTTCTTAAACCCCAATTTTTGATAAGATTTTCCTTCTAAATTTGTTTTCTAGGGTTTCAAATAATTTTTTTATTTATTTCTTATGTTGGACTATTTACTAGCATTCATTTTTCTCTCATCTCTTTTTATCATTTTAGTCTTTGTCAAATTTTAAAATTGCTAAAAATGATCTCTTCCTCCTCATCTCATTGATGAATTCTTAGGCATTCTTTATAGTTATAATAAATAATGGAGTGATTCTCAATATTTATGTGTTGGATGCTAATTGAAGAACATGAATATGTGTATAATTATGATAATGATTATTTTTAGAATGTTGATAATGATTATTTTATAATGATGATAATGATTATTTTTTAATGATGATAATGAATAATACAATTAAGGTGATGATCCATATTCTAAGGACATTAATGTAGATGATTTTCCTTCTCCTACCTCTTTTATTAAATTTCTTAAAACCTATATCAAAGAAACTAAAAATATAATTCAATATGAACACCTTATTGGTGATGCATTCTTTGATGATACTCAAGCTTATAAAAATGTTTTTCTATGTCTATTATTCATATTTCACAATATAAAAGAAATAAAATTAAAAATCCTTAACATGAATAAAATTAAAATTATGTATCCCCTGAGTTTTATCTTAGTTACAACGTTGTCCTTTTTACATATGATGATGCTTTGGACAAATGACAAGGACAACTATCTTCTAGATTCAATAAATTTTGATTCATTGTCTTGATTGACCTATCATTCATGATAAAATGAAGATAAAGGAAAGGTGCATGTATTAATAACCTCTTCTCTAATTGGGGGTCAACTCCAATATGTTTGGATTTCCATACGAGATCATTTAATGATCCAAAATCACATTCTAGTATCATTAATCATACTAAAAATAGTGGAAATTAGATAAAATTATAACCATACGTGAAGCTAACTTGAAACTCACTAAAAAATGTGGATTTACTATATATAGTATATGTTTAAAATTGTAGGTCTATCTGAGTTTGCATGCAAAAGTGGTTATAAAAAGCAATTTGCTATTTATAGTCGGGGCACTTGACTCTAGGTTGTTTTTATTTTTTGATATTTTTTAATTTTCCATGTCAAATCCAATTTTGAGTTGAATATTATTTAAATAATTTTCTTTAATGATTTTGAATTATTAAATGAGAATCAATAGAGATTAATGTTTCATGAAAGTATGAGTATTGACCTATTGGGTTTTTTGTTATGATACTTCTTATGTTCATCAACAAACTAGAAAGTTTAAATGTATATCTTACTCCTCTTATTTTCAAATTTAAAATATTGATATTTCAAATTTTAATGATGCTTTGAAAATTTTAGAAAGTGTAAATGCAGCCCTTAGTCCCTCTTATTGTGAAAATGAAAATGTTTATATTTCAAATGTTGATTGTGAAAGTGAAAATATTATGGTCATAATGAAAATTGAAATGATGACAATTATGATGTGTATAATAAAGAGAATAATGTTTCTAATAAGCATATAATAGTTTCTTCCTTAGCTTACCTTCATATTTATTATGGTTATATATTATATGATGAATAAATTATAGTCTGATTACTGATAATGTTAGTGGACATTGTGATGATGTTACTTGTTCCCCTTTGAAAGATAAA